>JAOVVF010000048.1:5445482-5449052 GCA_028565595.1 Duopalatinus emarginatus
AAGTGCTAGACTGGTGTACCATTTTTTTTGGCACTTGGGTGTATTTGCGTTCTCTTTAATAAATGCTACCCATTCTGGCATAATACTTTTGTGTACTGTTCAGTATAGAAGTATGTGAATTTAGACACAGCATGGAACTTGAACAGGGCGAAGCAGGCCTTTTTAGACAATGTAACTTAATCTGGTCTTTCTTCTCAGCTGGTAGCCTATTTGCTACACTCTCAGAGCTTGCTATTTAATGAGCTGTAGTGACAGAAAGTTTAGCCACAAAGTACAAGTTACTAAAGCAAGCTAAGTAAACTAGCGAATATTACTGATGAACAAAATTCGTAGTTGTTATGGGAACATTAGCTTAGCAAACACTAGCATTATCAGTGACACTGAGGCTGTAAATTAAGTCTCTGAAAGTGTTATGTTTCCTGCGTGTTTACTCATAAATATTCATAGTCCTGGGAACTGAGAACAGAATGAGCGGTTTAGTTATGCTAATGAGCTAATCAGTACAGTGCGAGATGCTGAGGAAAATACGTGCTGATCTGTTTGTTTCAGCAGAGGCTTGATTGAGAATGGGTATGTTTAAAAGCCGCATATAAAAACGACAAATCAGTATAAATTTATGCTAACACAATGGAGGAAGATACTAGCTAGCTACACGAACAACGCTCCGAAATTAAATTACAAATAACAAAAATCTGAGAGGATGCAAAGTCCTGGGTTTTAGCACTGCTAGCGTTTGAACTAAACAATAATCCAGTGTTTGCTAGGCTACACACAAAATTCTGATTTGTAATATGTTTGTTAGCCTCTAACTCTAAACTATCTTATGTTTGCTAAGCTAAGCATCAGACGTTTGATAAAGCTATTGTTTTGTGTATGCTAAAATTGAATTTAAAAGCAAATTTTCCACTTTTAATCGAGTGGAAGATGGTATGTGTACTTTATTAGTGACTGATCAGCCACAGTTAGCTTTAGCGAGGACATTAAGCACAGAATGAGAGAAATGGCACGTGATTGGCGCTCACAGTCAGACAACAAAGACTGCTATTTATGGCGGCTCTTTATAACGGCTCGAGCGGTGTGTGGGAGACATTCTCTTTTTCTCCTCTCTCGGTTCTCTGGGCTCCCGGCGCTCAATGCGGCTTGGTGGTGGGCCGCTGAAAGAACATGAGTGCGGGATGCTGCTATTTCCAGATGCTCTGACACATACAAAGCGTTTGAAAATAAAACGTTGGCACCTCAAGGTAATGGTCCAGCTCCTCGAATGATACGTTCAGGAGATGTGACAAACCACCGCGTGTGGTGCCGCCCAAAAGCGCAAGGTCGGATAGGGAACTCTCAGCGCTCCAGTCCACGCGGAACCGTCCGCCCGCCACTGTGGGGAGGAACAACATCATAATGTGGCATAGCAATATATAGCATGTTGGCGTACAGACACGGCACCTGACATCAAGTGACTTTAAACCTCAGTCACTTTTATTTTCATTTATTTATTTTAATGATCTCAGAGGAGTGAAAGGAGTGCTAAATAAAATACTAATATCATTTAAAAAACTACTATATTTTTGGGAAATTAATTTTAAATGTATTTTTATTAATATTTTAATGTAATCATTATATATATATATATACACACATTAAATGATTACATTAATATTTTATATTTTATATATATAATTTTTTTAACGTTACGGATGCATTAACATTTTATCTAATATTTTTCTTATTTAAAAAAAAATTGGCTATAATTTAAAAAAAAATTGTTTTTCTTTATGTTTATAGATGCCATAACTGAATTTAAGGTACAAAAAAAAAAAATCAAGCAGTTGTTTTACATTAGGAATTGGCCTTATTTCCAGGTTCTTCATGACATTTTTATTATTGGACAAGAAATTACATTACAAATTACATTAATTATGTCAAATTTAAACTTTAAACAAATTTAAAGACATTTAACATTAACATATATTATACATAATATTTTACTAAATAATCCTTTCATTGTACAAACATCTGACATAAATTTTGAAATAAAGTGCCGATATCAAGTGCCGTCATAGAGAAAAGACCAGCAACACGCCTCGGTCAGTTACCATGGCAACAGAGTGTATCAAATGAGGCGGGATGTATTTTAGTGCATTGTTTTCAAGAACTTTCCTTCATGCAGCGTTTCATTACTGATGAAACTCATGCATGCATTCCCAAAGTTGCTGTTTATTTTTCAGGGCTTCATGCAGCAGGCTGAAGACCCATTGAAAGGAAGTCTCAAGGGTTCACAAGTGCACAGATATCCACAGATATCTGCCAGGAAGCACCAATCACACCCCAATGCCACAGGTGACATCACTTCCTGCCAAACAGGCCATGCTGTTGATAAACACCTCATTACCTAACACGGTATAGTTGAGTATTTAATGTTAAGTTTCTGAGATGTGCCATATAATAATACCTGCATCATAGTAGTGTACAATTCTGGATTCTGATTCTAAAATTAAAAACTTAATTTTCTGTAGCTAACTGAACATAATGCTGGTTTACAAATGCTGTAATGTTTTTTGACTTGTGTTGATAGTATAGAGGTAATTTTGTTGCAAAACTTGAGAAATTGTTGGACCTGATCTGAGCAGTAAAATTTGTATTTGTATTTTTTGTATGTGAGAACTTGTACTTGACAATACAAGTTTTATTTTACTAAAAGTGCTCATATAAAAAATACAAGTACTGAGTTTTGTTTACAAGTTCTCAAATCAAGTTCTCAAGATTTGCAACAAAATTACCTGCATGCTAAATCGACTACAACATAAGTTAGCTATGTTCTGGAATATATTTAAACATTTTTGCTACTTAGTTTTTTTTTTAGGATATCTGTTTTACCACGAACACAATTATTATTACATTTTGACACTTTCTCTAAAATTAGCTTTTATTCGTAGATGTTAGTTGCAAACAGTAGCTAGCTAGTTTTCTACACAGCTAGATGCTAGATTAGCTAGATGCTAATACTATTTTGGGATATTTGTGACACTCTACAAAGTGTAACATTTCTAAGAATATAAATTTAAAGAGAAACACACACAAACTTTGCTTTAATGTTGACAATTTTTTCCAGTTTTTCATTCTTCTTTGCAGATATTATAAGCTCTAAATGATTAGCATGGCAGAATTTAAGCTACAAAGAAGCACATGAAGCATTTAGCCCTAAACTATAGAAACTTTAAAATGCACTGAAGTGCCAGTAAAACTGGTACAGATTGGTGGTGGAAGTATGGTGTTCATTGCCTACAGAATATTCCCACAAGCTTGTGGAGTCCATGCCCGATTGGGACCTAGCAATTATTAAACTGGTTTCCCTGTTTTTTTTTTATTCACTGTTACTTTAGTGTATACTAGTATATTATGCAAATATATGTATGCAAATTAGCGCTGTCGAAGTTAACGCAATTAACGCATTAATACGATCTCAAATTATCGCGATTAGAAAATAGTGCCGTTAACACAAATTCTAATTTAGCCCTGCGATTCACCCGTAGTTCATGTTGAGGCTTGTCGCGCGCTGCTTCAGTAAGAGTAAGG
>JAOVVF010000048.1:5521066-5532696 GCA_028565595.1 Duopalatinus emarginatus
TGAAACACACACACCAGTGAACACTAGGGGGCAGTGAACACACTTGCCTGGAGCGGGGGGCAGCCCCAAACTACGGCGCCCGGGGAGCAGTTAGGGGAGTTAGGTGCCTTGCCCTGGGTGAGGACCCTCCGGTCACGAGACCGGTTCCCTAACCACTAGGCTACGGCTGCCCCCGTGGGTGGATGAATTGAACCAGGGACCTTCTGCACTGATAAGACATGAGTGAGGTACCTTTGACCAAGGGCAACAATGAAAACAGAGGACATTGTCTTCAGTCGTTGAACTGCAGTGAGAAGATTTGCGTCAAAGCAGCAGGGAGATCTGGTCCAAATATCAAGATTACCAAAGGTCATTACTGCTGCTTTTTAAAATGTATCTGGGTTTTACATACCTGCATATGTCCTCACTAAACCTGCCCCGCTTTTACCAAGTTTACCCTACGATTTACAGATAGAGCTCATTTTATCTTGAACCTAATTGAGTGCTTTTTTTCAGGAGAAGACGGAGCTGCTCGAGTGGGAGGTAAAGTCGTTTGGGATCATGGCCAGATGCTTTAATTAGTAGTAGGAAGAGTGAGCTGCATTCGGTGCAACTTTATATTCAAGCGTATAGCTAGAGAGGGTGCATGTAATTAAATCTTTTTACAGAGACACTCGAGGCATCTGCCAATGGTTTTTTGAGTGCAAAGCTCAGGAATAAACAATGCAGACGTATGAGTAGAAGGCACAAAAATCGTAGAAGTGCTAAAAATCGGTACACCAGTCTAATACATGGTAGGTCCCTTGATATCTTGGAAGGAACAGTGCACAGTCCTCATGTTTGTTGAGGCCCCAGCATTGAATTCCAATGTTACCTGAGGCAGTGTCGAACGCTTGAAATGATTCTTCTCTGACGACTGGAACAACAAACATTAATGCATGGTGGATGGAGCAGGGTGGAGAATTATACAGAATTTAATTGAAAGAACTGTACTTTCTACTGTGCTTGCACACAGAGGAATGTGACTTTAACCAATCCATTCAGTGAAACACACCAGTGAACACTAGGGGGCAGTGAACACACTTGCCCAGAGGGTGGGCAGCCCCAAACTATGGGGCCTGGGGAGCAGTTGGGGAGGCTAGGTGTCTTGCTTCACCACAAGGCTGTAGTGAGAGTGGGCGGTCATGCGGAGTATAGACGATCTAGCTATAGATCCACAGACATCTATAGATGATTTTGCAGTAGTTTTCTGGTAGTTTGGCAACATTTATATCATACATATTCACATTTGATCAATTTACCTTTTTTTTTTAACTAGTTTAGTTTAGTTCGGTTACTGATTTTGCTAAACCCAGTGGCAGCTTTGTTGTAATTCAACTACTTCCAAGGTAAAGTAATTGGTAGCTTTATCAACACTGCTATCTATAAACCAGATTTTGGTTTAAAAAAACGATACGGTTTCAATTTTATTAACACACTAAACCGGTACTGATCCGATGCAAAAATATAAAAAATATATAATAGCAGCATCACATATACACATCATTGGTTGCACCCACCAGCGTGTATGTAAGGGGACAGATGTCTGTGGAAGCTTCAGAATGGTATGGTATGGTATATGGTATTTAGCTGGCATGCCTATTGGACCCCTGGTACATCCACAAACAAGTTTGGGATTTTGCCATTCCCACCTTGCCAAGTCACCAGATCTCAGAATTGTTAAGCATTCTGGAGTCCATGCCTCGTGGTGGACCTCCCCAGTATTAGACTGGTGTACCAGTTTTTCTGGTAGTTCTATGTACTGTGTGGACACTTGTTGACGCTTGTTGACGCTGGCACCAAGGTGGTGGAATGAACTTCCCCTTGATGTCCATACAGTAGAGTCACTTGCTGTCTTCAAACGTCGGCTAAAAACTCACCTGTTCTGCCAGCACTTAACTGAAAAATTAATGTTTGTGAACTGTTTGTCTTATTTGTTCAGGTTTGTGACTATTTTGGTTATTGTCGTCTTCTCTCTGCAGGTTGACTAGTGTAGAAAGTTTTAGATGATTAATACTGCTTGACTCTTTTCTAGTAGGATTCTGGTCTGAGTTCTTGAATCCTGATTTACCTTTACTAGTTTTAGATACTCCAAGAATTTAACTAAGCACTCTTGTAAGTCACTCTGGTTAAGGGCGTCTGCCAAATGCCGTAAATGTAAATGTAAATGTTGTAGCACGTGGCCCACATGGAGCTGGTGGTTCTAAAGTTGTGAAGCATCCTGTATTATTTCACTTGCACTTGTTTTTCTGATAGTATAACAGAATGCTGTTAATCACACTATCCATGTCATTAAAATGAGGATGAGGAATCAGGTTCCCTCTCTTGTCATCTCGGGGAGCTTTTCCTTGCCACCAGCTTTATCAGGGAAATTGAGGTTACATGTAAAATCCGGACTGTATATTTCTGTAAAGCCGCTACAGGACAATGCCGAGTGCTATGTAAATAAAATTAAATTGAACTGAATGTGCTACATTAATCAAGCCATGCGTGTGAAACCTGTGTATTGGGGCAGCTGTAGCCTTGGGACCAGAAGACCAGGTTTGAGCCCCGCAACTGCCAAATCTCAACTGAAGAGCCCTTGAGCAAATCCCTAACATGCAACTGCTTCTTGGGCTATTAACAGTTTTCTTTCCAAACCTATAATTAGGTAGTTTTATGGAGTTTGTGGTGAAACTAAAATGAAACAAAACACGTCCACAACTTACTGACCACATTATTTCATTTATTTTTCACATCATAACAGTAAAACATAACAAAAAACAACAAAACGGGGAAACAATTAACCAGGGCTGAATGAACGTGTTTGTTATGATATATTTTTTTAAAAAACTAACAAACAAGGAAGAAGAAAAGAAAGAGAAAGAAACCTGTGCTGTTGCGCTCAATCCATCAGTCATGGATCAGGACATGGAGCAATCGAGGTCCCGGGTAAGAGTGTGTAAGCAACGCTGTGTGTGTGTGTGTGTGTGGGTTTAGGCATCGTAGTTGGGGTTTTTGCGCAGGATGACGAAGCCCTCGAGGATGGGGGTTACAGGGATGTACTCTTCTGTCGCCAGCTCGGCTCTCTCTCCGTGCGCCAACAGCACCGGCGTGGTGTGTGTCTGAAAACCGGTGATGGCTTTGGGTTTGCCTGCTTGTCCCACAACATCCACAGCCTGGATGTTTACGGAGAAGAAAATCAGCCGTTATAAATGACACAGATCAGAGAGTGGGAATGCATTAGAACTGAAACTTTGCTCTACAAGCGTGTACATACCTGTCCCACACGGACGGACACAGGTAAAGGCCGGAGCTCCTCGTCGAATGTGACTAGCATACGAGGCTGCATTGCTGCTACCAAGCCGTACAGGACGTAGTGAGACTTTCCCAGAATGACTGCAGAATACAGAGCAGGGTGTATAAAGAGTAATTAGTTGTGCTGGGTTGATTAATGTTTGATTTGGAATAGTTAAACACACAAACACGTACTGTTTTTCACATCCAGGAAGGACACCAGGACTGTGAGGAGTCCGGCCACCGCCACCTGACTCATGAGCTGTCTATCGCTGTGATACGGACACAACGTCAGCGTCCCTTTACCCAGATGCGTCAGTCCCTGCATACACACACAGAACACGATCATGCACACATACATGTTACACCACAGTGCTGCAGCACTAACGCACTAAACATGTTAGCGTTTCCGTAGTAACAGCTTGTCCACAACAGATACGCCATTAAAACAACCGTTGTTATGGTTTTCTAATTTTTCCAATTTTCTAAATTGCCGTGGTGAGAAAGGAGTAAACTCCTCCAAGACAGCATTACCTGAGCGAGCCGGACCATGAACAGGTTGTTGGGGTCCTTGGCGTGGTACTGGGCCAACTGACGGAGCATGGCTGCTAGACGGGCGTTATTGGTTCCTGATCGGGGGAAAAAAAAAACACACGTACGGAGCGCGAGGTCATTACTGTGGTAGATGTCAGTACGCACAAATTACGCAGACCAATTTACGCAGAGACGCTCAAATTCAGCTGTCTCAGCCATAACATTAACACCACCTGTTCCTGCTTTCAACACATCAACTTTGAGAACTAATGGTTTATTTGCTGCCTATTGTTACCCACCCCATGAAAAAGGTGCTACTGTAACGTGATCATCTCATTCACTTCACCTTTTTAATGTTTTAATATTATGGCTGATTGGTGTAAACTTTTTTTATATATTATTGTATACATATTTTGTATAATTTTTTTGTAATATTTAAAACATTGTAATTGTTTAAACCTAACGTTTTTAAAAGAAATAAAAAAGATGCAATTTAGTTTGTAAACAAAAAGTAAAACAGCATTAAGTAAAAATGATTATTATTGATATTAAAATAAGCAAATTATTAATTTTAAATACAACTTAGAGTTATCTGGTTTTTACTGGTCTAAATTGTTTAAATTATAAAATAATAACAAAAAATATGAATAAAAATTCCTTCTGTTTAATTTTTGGATAATTATCAAATTTTCAATTAAATTGTCATGGATTTATTTTATGGCAATATCACTTCTTTTTATGGCAATTATCACTTTTTAAGTAATTTCTAGTTGAAGTTGCAAAATATAAAAGCATTATGTATATTCAATTTTTTAAATATATTTGTTTTTAATATTTACATTGTTTTTGTCTTTTTCTGACATTCATTTTATGGGTATTAAAATAATACATATATGTTTTTTAAATAATGACAACTGATTTCTACTATTGTTTTATAATTGTAAGACATTTTAAAGAACTGCTTTGTGACGTTATTTTCAGTGGAATTTCTACAACTTTTAAACTTAATTATAAAGGGTTTATTTTTAAAATGTATTTATAGCACTGCTGCTTGTTTGTCACTAAACCACAATCACAATACAACTCCAACTCCGCCTCACTTACATCATGACTAGTGGAGAAATCATCCTTTAACTAGCTCCATCGTTATCCCAGTTGACTAGCAACAACGCCCCCCCCCCTTCCATGTTAGCTCCTCAGAACAGCGAGCGTGACTATCCTGTGTTGTGCTGTGCGAAGCTCCACTCACCGCTGCCCACCATGCCCATGGCGAAGATGGAGTTGTGCGAGACCTCTGGGTCGGCGTCGTGAGAGAACTTGCTGAGCGTGTCCAGGATGTTCAGTCTGGGGTTGGACACTGAGATAAGTGCTAACGCTAACGGTACCGCTCTGCGCAGTGTAGGCTCGCCGTATCGCAACTACAGAGAGATGGACAGAAGGGGGTGGTGGGGGGTTGAGAAGACAGGAAAGAGTGAATCAAACAGAGGAAAAAAAATGACACAGCAGGCAGATTCATCGGTTTCATTGTAATGTTTAAAGGACGAACCAGGTGACCGAACGTGCGGAGTGCCATCTCGGACCCGATTTCCTCTCCCATGGCGATAAGTGCAATACCTAGCACAGCCACACCCTAAAACAGGAACAGTAGAGTGCACAAACATGAAAAAAAAAAATCATTCAACAACATCTCACACACATACAGACACACACTCTCTGACACGCATACCTGGTGTGAACCCATGTCCGCTGCGCTCTCTTTCTTCTCCTTGTCTTTTTTGTCCTTCTTGTCCTTGTCGTCGTCTTTGTCCTTGGTGTCGTAGTGCTCGCTGCAGATGTGCAACAGCTGCTGAACCTTCAGGACGTTTCCCGAGCCTGAAAGAGAGACAAAGAGAACAAAAATAATGCAAACAAAACGTCCTGGAGATTTAAAAAAAACGATACAACTGATACACCAGTCATGGTTGCCCACACACTTGCCAGGGTTTAAACAGCTCCAGAAGCTTCCATACATAAGGGACATAGGTGGCGTTTTTACGGATTATGGTTTGTCTGCATCGTTTTGTTCTTACCGGCGTATGCGCAGATGTCCACAAGTGTGTTTGCGAAGCTGCGGAACGGCTCGGGGACGACCTGTAATGCAGCCAGAGTGGTCTCGATCGCCTCGCCCTTGCCTACATACACACAGCAGTAAACAAAAATATTATATATATTTTTAAATCTGTTATATAACACTGCTTTCAACACCCCTATCTGGTGGACAAGTGGCACAGCCCTAGCCTTTTTACCGAGGTGGTTCAGTCCGAGGCCGAGAGGCAGCCAGCGTGCGTACGTGTCCTTCAGTTCTTGCTCGCTCTTCTCCATGATGGTCTGGAGGATGGTGGAGGTGACGTCGCCGTTACACGAGCCAACAGCGATCATACCACATGCCAGAGCGGTCACACCTGCAACCTGAACACACAACAGCAACAAAAATGAGAAGCTGAACAAACTAAATGTTTGTATGTCTATGTGTGATAATCATACCTCCATGCTGGACTTTGAGTCTCCCATGACTGGCAGAAGCAGTGACAGGACGTCTTCTCTATTGGATCCTGCGTAGGCAAGTCCCAGCCTGGTTAAACAAACAAAAAAAATCAAAGGTTAATCTTTAAGACATCCGTACATAGTGAATCTAGGTTAATCCAAAATGTCTACATAAAAACAAGTGGATGTTACCCAAAGATGGCTCCTATCCTCATGACATTGCTGTTGTGCAGGACGTAGTCAGAAAGGAGGGCAAGCGCAGGGTCGCACTCGTTACGGACACCAGAGTTCACGATACCACACGCCAGCAGAGCCCCGGACTAGTAAAGGAATAATATCACACGTTAACGCTGATGGACGAGATTGTTCGCTATAAAGCGTATCGGAGGTGAAGGTGGGTGTTAGTGTGTTTGTACCTTTATGTAGTCCTCTGAGGAGTAAAGATACTTGTCTATCTGAGTGAGACCACCGTCCACATCCCACAACAAGATCATACCCAGAGATGCAGCAGCACTCAGCATTCCTAAACACACACACACACACAGTCAACAATGAACGCAACCACAGACTTGGTTTCACATTTAAATAACAAGCGTGTTAAAAAATCCTTCACCACTTTACACAGAAATATTAAACGGCAACTGTTGAGTCTACAAAGAAAACCAGCTATACACTGGTGCACATTTGTGGTGGCTTCATAATGGAATATACGGTTTGTTTTGCTGGCTTTCCATTGGAACCTCCAGTTCAGCATTCAATCTAACATCTTTTTCTGTGTATCAAAAAAGGGTTCTGTCTGCCATGTTGGAAATTCATGTGCTGTCAGAATAAGGCGTCTCAATAGGCAGCGTTCTGAGGAATCTAAGACTTGAGACAGGAGCTTCTCAGGAGCGTGACCCACAGACAGACCCTGTGCGTGATTATGTCTCACCGTGGTCCTTGTTCTTGTACAGCCACTTGTTGCCATCCTCGGTGAGCAGTTTGTCTTGTCCGAACGCTGCGTTGACGAAGCCATTCACGAACGACGACGCGAGGTTCATACGGGCGGAGTCCACCTGAGAGCCGCTGCCACAGAATCCTAACAGAAAGAACGAAAACATACATGCGTTATTAAACAGTTCACTGATGCTGATGGGTTAATAATATGTAATAAAAAACAGACATGCTGAAAGAGATCTTACTGTTGTTCTCTAGGTGGGTTTTGTAAATATCGTCTGGCACTTTGGGCTCCATGATGTCCAACTATGCAACATTTACAGGAGAAAAACAAACGTGTCTCTGTTAGCACTGTCACGAAACAAAAAGAGAAAAACAGCTGGTTTTTTTTTTTAGTGCAGAGACAAAAACCCACACACACACCTCACGCGCAAGGGCGAGGAAGTTGCTGTTAAGCTGCACGTTTGACATGATCTCTGTCAGGTCCTCGTAGTCCTCCACGTCTTCGTTCAGCTCCAGAAACATGCCATGTCGCCCAAGCATGAACGCCATCTCCTTCTGAACCACACTACACACACACACAGACAGACAGAAATCGAGTCATTTTGTAAATGAGAGTCAATACTTCAGCACATTGTGGACTCCAAAAAGGGCCAAAAGTGTGTGAAAGAGATCTTACATGTCTTTGCAAGAGGTGAAGATGTTCTCCACCAGCTCGACATCATTGAGCATCAGCGCCAGCCTGAGGGCTTCTGGGTAACGGTTGAACTTGCGGAAGATGTTGAGGGCGCACTTGAGCAGCGCCGAGTTTTCCGGCTCGGGAACGTAGCTCACGCAGCTAGTGTGGAATCAAAAACGTGTGTTGGCGCTACACAAGGAAGACTGACGCCGTCAATTTCTTTTGTGAAAAGAGAGGATAAACTCACCTGGTGAGATAGAGGCAGACTTTGGCGTAGGCGTTCTCATCTATGTACGTGTCGAGCATGTCGAGCCGCTCGATCTCCATGAGCAGGTCGCAGGCCTCGTGCTCAGCGTTATGCCCCATGTTGTAGGGAACGATCTCCCTCACCAGCTTCAACAGCGTCTCCTGCTGTGCCTTGTCTCCTTCCTCCAGCTCCTGCCACTCTTTAGCTACCTCACCTGCCAGGTGCCTTCACACACACAAACACGTACACACAGTTACCATCTCTGATATACTCGCGTGATCAATTTCCATAGCAACGTGGATAATGAGTACCTGACGTATTCGTGGCCCCAGGATGCCAGTTCCTCCTGTGAGCCGAGCAGGCGGTATTTCAGACACTCCCTCTCGCCGCTCATCGTCATGGCCAGGACCGACAACACGTCAGCACAGAAATGCTGAAAGCGCACGAAGATGGCAGAACGCATTCATTATCTGTAACTGCAGTAGAATTTCATTCACAAGGATAGACTACATCTAGTGTCTCACACACACCTTGTTGTCGCCGGGTGCCATGCCTTCGTAGATCTCTTTGAGTTTGCCGTAGTGCGGCCGCAGGAACTTGAGCGGTTTGGGGACCGAGGTCATGGACGTGGTGGAGGAACGGATCTGCCGACGCAACTCCTCGAGTGCAGGGCGATAGAGGGCTGTATCCTTCTCCTGAGACACAGAGTTCGACATTAACTTTATGCAAGTACTTATGAAAACGTTTGTATGTAAATAGCACTGCGATAACATCTCATAACTTAGAAGACTTTAAAATGCAGATTAGTGCCATGAAGTATCTCCTGATACATAAAAACAGATAAATATATATAGATATTATTAGATATATATAGATATAGATATATATAGATATTATTGAACCAAAAAATTCCCCAATGAATCAAATATTTGTTGTATGAGGAATCAAATAATTATCCAATGAATCAAAAGATTCTCTAATAAATCAAATACCCTAATGAATCAAATGTTTGTTTAATGAAGAACCTAATAATTTTACAGAATCATTTCATTCATTAGAGAATTACTTCTTCTTTACGAAACAAACAACCTAATAACTCTCTAATGAATCAAATGATTCCCTAATAAACTAAGTGTTATTTTTAAAATAAAAAAACAAATAATTCTCTAATGAATCAAATGTTTCTTTTATGAAGAACCGAATTATTCTCCAATGAATCAAATGATTCCCAAATGAATCCCTAATAAATCAAATGATTCCCTAATGAATTTTTTAAACTCTCCATTTGAAAAGCTAATAATACAAAGGTAAAAAAAACAAAAACAAAATTACGCTGAGGTCTTGTTTTGTTTAGTATTATTTTTTACAGACTAATGAGCAGACGGGGCAGTTTATAAAACTGCGGAGGGGAAATGAAGGTCTAAAAAACTAGAACATCTAAGAACTAGAAACCTAAAAAAATAAATCTTTTGTCTCCATCTTTAAGTGAAAGTCAACTTCTCTTTTGACCACTGTGCAGTGAAACACACACATACACACTAGTGAATACACACTAGGGGGCAGTAAGCACACATGCCCAAGTGGTGGGCAGCCCCTATCTGCAGCACTCGGGGACCAGTCGGGGATTAGGTGCTTTACTCGAGGGCACTTCAGTCAAATCTTATCGGTTGTGGGGTTTGAACCTGGGACCCTCTGGTACCCTCCTTAACCACAACGCTACAAGTCTACGGCTGCCTCTCCAACGTATTTAATGAATATTTTGCGAGGTAATTAAGACGAAGGCAGGTGAACAGGACGGCAGCTGTAGAGCAGACTGTCTCACATCCTCTGAAGGATTCAGCTCCTGAATGTGGACACAGCTAACACACTTCTGTAGGAGAAACACACTCACACTCAGTCTCTCCACCATCAGTTCCAGCTCCTCCTGCAGCTGTTTGTCCTCCTCTGACTGAAACAGAACAACAACAAACACACAGAATATTAACACAAGTCTTTATTAGATTACATACACAGACATGTCATTAACTGGGGCTGCATTATCATTCATAAACGACTCGTTACTAATAAAACATCATTTAACTGAATATAAATATGTTAAGTTATCATGTTTGTATAAACATTATGTTTTATATCATCATTTCGTTCTCTAAACACGTCCACAGGTGCCATAATAAACCACCTGTGTGCTAAAACCTTACAGTTAAGATTAGCGCTCCATGCTAACTTCATCGCCTGGCAACAAAACCCACTCTCCCGTAATATGATTGGCTGACTAACTGCGCTCGTGCGTATATGACACTGCTGATTGGTCAGTATAGCGCTCCAAGCTAGCTTTATATCAGCTCGGGACAAAACCCGCCTCCTGTGCTATGACTGGCTGACTAACTTAGCTCGTGCTTAAATTACACTGCTGATTGGTCAGTCTGTAGCTCTATGCTAACTTTATATCAGCTTGCAACAAAACCCGCCTCCCGTGCTGCGATTGGCTGCTTAACTTAGCTCGTGCTTAAATGACACTGCTGATTGGCCAGGCTGTACGCGATCAACCAATGACAGAAGCGATTTCGGAGCTTGTTGGAATACGGGTGGGAAAAACCAACGCTACTGGTGGCTAGCTAGCTAGGTCGTGATAATAAACCAGGTTGTCATTTCAGTTCGAACAAGCTACAGTTCTGGAATGTTTTTCGATACAATGTGGCTGGTGTTAATGATTAAAAAGAACAACTATTCGAATATTAGGTCGAGTTTTATAACGAGGTTAAAAAGTGAAAACAAAGAGCAGCTAGTCAGCAGAGAGTAAAGAGAAGCTAATGACTAGCATGACGCTTACATCCCGGGGACGTGCCTATTCCACATAAACACCTCCACACCGAGTTATCACGTCAATTATATAGCTATGTATATCAGTGCACATAAATAGGGAACAGTGAGTGATTTGAGATGAAGCCGGTGAATACGCCGGAGCGCTAGAATGCTGACTGTATGGAGGCAGTGACTCAGGTGAATTAGCCTCCGTGCTTTCAAGGTTCACACTCACCAGCTCCTGCTCTTCTTTCTTCTCTTTATCCTTTCCCGCAGGCTGCTTATTCTTCTCATCCGTTTTCTCGGGTTGGGTTTTATCTTTGCTCTTGGACTCCTCCATTATTGCAAAATATATATGTATAATACAGAAGATTTATCCGACAATCCCAAATAAACTAGAGCAGCCGGGTGTTTCGACTTGGACTTCTTCTACGGCAGCGGTCCTGTGTTGAACCGTGAACTCGCCCTCCGCCTAGTGGCCACACTGAGGAATTATGACCTCTTACTCCGCCTAGTGGCCACACTGAGAAATTACGATCTCTTACTCCGCCTAGTGGCCACACTGAGAAATTACGATCTCTTACTCCGCCTAGTGGCCACACTGAGAAATTACGA
>JAOVVF010000048.1:5548899-5560790 GCA_028565595.1 Duopalatinus emarginatus
TATATACATTTATTTTCTTGTACCCATTAAGTCTGACAGCACACACACGCACATATACAATATTATTATTATTATATAATTAATTATAGTGTGTATATATATATATATATATAAATATAAATTATTTTCTTGTACCATTGAGTCTGACAGCGCACACACACACACATGCACATATACAATCCCTCCTCATTTTGTAACAGGGTGACAGGCTCCTCTCTGAAGCTCTCGTCACACTCGGTCGTTCTGATGGACCGCATCCACTTGTCAGGTGGATGAAGACAGATTTCCCCACAGTGCTTCATATGTGTGTGTATGCATCAGACAGAGAAAGAGAGACACAGAGAAAGAAAGAGAGAGAAAAGCAGAACCATTTCCTGCCACACACACTTTAATTAATGCGATGAATCTCAGCCATGTGCGCTCACATGCATATGCATTAGGCCTTTCAGGATAAAATGGTCTGCAGCAGCACCTAACTGTTAAACAAAACAAAAAAAAGAGATTTCCTTAAAGCATAAACACAATCATCAAAACACTTTGTTATGTAAATACTATAAATGCTTAAATATGTATTTGGGGGAAAGCCTTATGTGTTCCATTTACGAAAACGAATAGCGTGAGATCATCAGGTTGTTAACAGAAACTAGCATCCCACTCTCATGATCAGACACTCTGAGATTTAATGCTCAACAATTAAATCTCAAAACCTGTTATATCAAATTAAACCACCTATTTTTTTTACCTGTTTATAGTTTCCCTGTTAATAGGTTCTCTATTGTCACTTATATATATACACTGACGTACCACACAGACTGGTACAGATTGGTGGTGGCTCAATATAGGTATTGGGTTTTTTTATCTGGCATTTTATGGGATCCAGAGACTCTCCGACGGGTGAACGTTATGTGTCTCTTCTTTCTGATGAGTTACACCCGTACATCTCCTTCATTCATTCTGATTGCTTTGGCCTCTTTCAACAGGGCAATGCACCACCACACGTCTACATTTACATTTACATTTACGGCATTTGGCAGACATCTTATCCAGAGCGACTTACAAGGTTATTGGTATTACAGGTAGGCCAACGTAGTGTTAGGAGTCTTGCCCAAGGACCCTTATTGGTGTAGCATAGACTGGCTGCCCAGATCGGGAATCAAACCCAGGTCTCTCACATGGGAGCCAATGATGTTACCAATGTACCACACCAACCATGTCTAGAAATCCCAAATGTATTTCTAGAGAAACATCTGAGTTTGGGGTTCTGCCATTCTCACCTATGTCACCAGAACTTATCTGTAATGCTCTGTGGAACATAGAAATCCTACACAGCAGAACTGTGGACCATTCTGCATGGTGTTCCTGCCTACGGAATGTTTCAGCAAGCTCAAGGGGATCATGCCACGTAAAGGACCTATCAAGTTTTAAACCGGTGTGCCTGTTTTTTTTTCAGGTACTTCAGTGTATTTCGGTACAGCATCTCGAATTTATTATTCTCTCACCAGCCTCTTTGTTACCTTCTTTAATTAATTATATATATAAAAAAGGAGAAACTCCAAAAGAGCATAAACTTCTCTGTCCTCAACGTACAAGTCAAGTCTAGTCAAGTGGATATTATTGTCATTTCAACCATATACGCTAGTGTACAGTTCACAATGAAACACGAAACAATGTTCCTGTTGGAACAATGAATGAATGTGAACTATTTTGCCTTACTGTGTTTGCACACAGGAGAAATGTGACCTCCGCATTTAACCCATCCGTGCAGTGAAATACACACACACCAGTGAACACTAGGGGTCAGTGAACAGCCCCAAACCACGGTGCCCGGGGGGCAGTTGGGGGAGTTATGTGCCTTGCTCAAGGGCCCTGGGTGGGGATCGAACCCGCGACTTTCCGGTCACGAGACTGGTTCCCTAACCACTAGGCCACGCCTGCCCCCAACAACAGACTTACACAATACAACATGAAGTGCACGTGTGAGGTGGGAATAATAAGGTGTAGTATACAGTGTTGTTACTGTTAAACACTTATTTAGCAGCAGATAGATACTGTTTGTCAGTTCTGACAGTCCTTATCAGCTAATATATATACGGTTTGAAAAATGAAAAGAGTTCTGAAGTGTGTGTGTGTGTGTGTGTGTGTGTGTGTTTGTGTGTGTGTGTGTGTGTAAGTGTGTTCAGACCAGACTCTGTTTTTTGAACAGTCCAATAGCTTGCGGGAAGAAGCTGGACATGAGACCAGAATGCTTTAGTAGCTTAGACGGTAGGTGGGTGTGTGTGGTAGTCCACGATGCTGCAGGTGGTGTAAATGTCTGTGATGGATGGGAGAGAGACACCGATGATCTTCTCAGCTCCCCTAACTACCCACTGCAGGGCCTTGCGATTCAAAATGGTGCAATTCCCAAACCAGGCAGTGATGCAGCTGCTCAGATGTTCACGATAATCCCTCAGTAGAATACAGTGAGGATGGGTGAACACCAAGGAATATGGTGCTCTTGGCGGTCTTCACAGTGAACAACAAAGTGAACAACCATATTATTAGTTTTGTCCACATTCATAGACAGATTGTTAAGTATGTTAGCCGTTGCACTTCCTCTCTCGATGCTAAGCACTTCCATAAATGGACTTTCAGCATCTCTTGTTATCTTAAGAACGTGTAGCAGTGCCTTTACTTCTTGAAGAGACTGAAGAAGGACCATCTGTCCCTTTATATACTTACAAACTTTTACCGTTGCACCATCGAAGGGTGTACCGACCAAATGTGTGACAGTGTAGTATGGAAGCTCTACTATGGCTGACCGGAAGGCCCTGTCAAAGCTGTGGCGCATCGTAGACGCATTACTAGCTGCCATCATCAATCATTACCACCAGTGCTGTGTGCATAGACACGCTTTATAACCTTCTGTACTCAGAGAGGAGATACAGGAGCGTCTGCACACACAAAAACACACTTTTATGTATTTCTACACTTGTCTATGAAACACTTGTAAGATTCCCAAAGTTTCCAAAGTTCTCCCTCTAATGTTTCTACATAAGATAAAATTACTATATACTCAACTGAGCAGCACTAACAAGGCTAACGATGCTATCAGACAGAAAGAGTTTAAGATGTTGGAATGGAAAGCTATGAATTATTAAGTTCTGAGCCTCAGGCTTGGTAAGCATTTACTTCTTTACAAACAAAGTACGCATATTACGTCTGATTACTTATGAATGCAGAGAGAGAGACTGGCTTTCATCTTGACATATAAATGCGCATGTGTTTTTAATTTGCCCCGTCTTAAGGATGTAATTTATAATTCATGGGTGTATGCCGGCGTACATTCAGCATTAGCGGCAAGCCTTTTCTCCTTATGAATAAAACAAACTAAATTTCAGGTAGCTGTCTGAGAATAAGCACCCAGACTATCCCGGCTCATAACTTTTTAATCCAAGTTGGCTTCCTTAGCAGATCACCGGTTGAGTCAGGGAATCATTTGTTTATGAGTAAGATTTCCTCCTCTTTTGCTCAAGTTAATCATTTGGACATGTCAAAATCATTCACTTTTTGTTCCTTAGGTCAGATTTGAGTCATTGAATCATTCGCTTCTCTGTTGTTCAGTGATTAGTCAGTGATAAGAGTCAGTGAATCATTGTTTGTCCAGGACCAGGATTTGCTCCTGTGTCATCAAGTGAAACTGTGCGAGTTAGTGAATCATTTGGATCTTGACTGCAGATCACTTCTCTTTGTCATATCAGATCAGTGTTTGAATAGGTATATCTGATAGAATTTTGTAAATAATTCAGTCATGTTAGATTAAAGACAATAAGGATGGATGATAACAATAACTAGGTACACTGTTCTTTTATTCTAACATAAACTTAACACCATGCATCACTGTGTCAGCGCATCTTTAACCTTAAATGTAGGGCTTTGTAAGAAAATGAAAGATCTGTCCCCTGTGTTAACCGTCATAATTCAAGGTATCAGAAATGAGCCTGCACCTTCAGGTCCAAGTAAACATGGCAAATCAGAGAGACTAAAATTTCACCCTTTCACTGTGGCGCGAGACCGTTGATTGCCGACAACTCCTGCTACATAGCCTTAATACAGGCGGTGGGGAAGTCAGATACACTTTAGCTAGTCCATAGCAAAAATAAAGCACAAGCAATTAACAAATAAAGACATTAGACACGGAAAATGTTGAATAATATTCCACAACAATAATAAAAGTGTACCCAGGAATCAATTTGGACCAGCTAGGTTGGCCAGACCATGTATGTAAAGGAGCCTCTGGCAGAGCATAATGAAGAACGTGACATGCTATGCAACTCCTCACTACGTCCTCAACTCCTAACCAGGGCCATCATGTGAACAACATTGGTGTTGGAAATCATTTTAGCACATCCAAGCAGTTCACCACAATGTGACCAAGCATTGACAGGTCATGCACAGAGGGTCACCCATGTTATATCCAGGGCAACATGTATAAGAGAACAGGAATTTTTTGGTTAAGAGGTCCAATCCTTTTGGCTTAAATGAGAGCGTTTGGGACAGCAATACGAGCAGCAATTCCAAGCCTCCACTTTCACAATCTGTTTGCCCAGCTGATAGCAAAACTTATAGTTGTAAGCTCCACTGGGGCATACAGGCGGACAGTCCATGAGGCAAGGGTGGCATGATGAAAAAGCAAAGCTCTGTAAAAAAGAAAGCTCTGTAAAGATTTTGAACTGGTGTCAATTGAAATACTTTCAAAGTTGACAACCGTTTCTTGGCTTTTTTTTTTCGATCTAGGCATAATTATATTCATAAATAGTTCTGTAAGGTTCTAAGACCATAACATCAAGCATCAGATGTAAGTACTAATGGCTTATTCATGTTTAATTCACTGTAGTTTAATTGAAAGACAGCAGTGGGTGATGATCATGTGATGAGATCAGAGACCCTAAGCAGAACTAGGCCATCAGGGTGGATCAAGAAGGTTCAGAAAACAGAAGGAATTGGAAATTGGGATCACTGATATCTCCTGGTGCCTCAAGCATAGAATGTGTAGCTCGGCTGAGTGGGAGGTGAAAAGAGATGGTGGAGAAAAGAACATAGAAAATGTAGATCATGCAGAGAGCAAGCAGGGACTTATTCAGTGGTTATGACATAACTAAAAAGGTGAACCAGAAAGTAACAAGGGCATAAGGGTTTGCCTGGGACAAAAAAGCAGCCAACCACTCTACTGTCAACAAACCTGAGTGAATGCTGGTGGGGTGTGTGTGTGTGTGTGGGTGTGTGACTGCATTCGAATATCCCAGTTTGCCAAAACACTGTGTAACCAGGTTTTGTGCTTTTAACTCCAAAAAACTAGTAACAAAATGTTTGACTAAACAAATTTGTTCTAAGCTTAGGCTAGGACTGTGTCCTGAACACTAACTGGAAGGCTGTTCCATCAATGTGGGGCTTTGTTGGTGAAAGATCTGTCCCCTTGCTGTACATTTCATAATTCAAGGTATCAGCAATAAGCCTGCACCTTTTGATCATGACAAATGTCCTACACATTTCTCAACTTTAATAAGCTTTGCCTATTGTTTGTGGCCTGCCTGTCTATTGACTATGGGGCAGCCAGGGCCGAGTGGTTAAGGAACCGGTCTCATGATCAGAAGGTCCCGGGTTTGATCCTTGCACAAGACAAGACAAGACTGAGGTCCCCTTGAGCAAGGCACCTAACTCCTCCAACTGCTTCCTGGGTGCCATAGTTTGGGGATGCCCCCTGCTCTAGGCAAGTGTATTCACTGCCTCCTAGTGTTCACTGGTCTGTGTGTTACACTGCACAGATGGGTTAAATGCAGAGGTCTTGAGGTCATATTTCGTTTTGTTCAAGAACAGTAGGCAAATAGTTCACTTTTTTTTTCAGGTGCTAATGAAGGCTCTACATTTGAAATAAGTTCAATTTGGTTCTCAATGTACATGTTTAACACTAGCCATCTCAGGTCTTAGAGCCTGCTCCTGAGCCAATTGGGCTCTAACAGTGGTTGTCTATACAGTTAATAGTGAAAGTGAAGTGAAAGTGAATTCTTTTTGTACACACATTTCAGCCGGTTAGGTGCCTTGTCTAAGGGCACCTCAGTAATGTCTCGCCCTGTGTGGAGATTGAACCTGGTCCGGTCACGAGACCGGTTCCCTAACTACTAGGCCATGGCTGCCCCTAGAGTCAATAGTCAGGTATGCTACAATGCAATCATGCAACAACCAACAAGCTGAGCTCCAAAGTTACAATGGACAGCTAGCTTTCTCAGTTAGGTTGTGGTTTAATTGGGCTGTTTACAGTTGTCAAAAAATGAAATTGCTGAACAATTTTTAATGGTTTGTGGCTGTAATGGCATTGTAGACACTTCCTTGGACTTTTTCCGAGCTAGGATAAAATAGAGTTGGTAACCTACATTAACACAGTAAACAACACTGACCTCTTTTCTGCACCATTGATGTCGTTTGCATAAAGAAATTTAGTCTCTGAGAGGATTCCTTCCATTTTCCATGCCAAATATGTCAGTTCGACCTAGAGTCACCACGATTCAGTTCTCGCTTCAATAATTTTCATTTTCCGCTGATCCTTTACGCTCTTTTTGATGGGTTTTCATCATCACCTTGTCACCAGTGTTAGATAATGGATAGCAAGGATGGACAATAATTAGGTTCCTAGAGTTTTACTGGAAGATTGTCTGACAACACCATACACCACTCTGTCAGCACGTCGTCGTCTTCTTCTTCTTCACTTTTTAAAACCACCAACTCTGTCTAAATAGTCTTAGCAACAGGGTAAGGGTTCACCCTTTCAAAGATAAAAAAAAAAAAGTAAATGTCTCTACACAATACAAGAACAAAACATCTAGCTCTCAGTCTGACCTGTTTGAGTCAGTGAATTATTTTGGTCATAGCAGAGATTCACTTCTCTCTCAGTCATACAGTGGACGAGTCAATGAATCATTTGGTCACGGCCAAGACTTTTTCCTGTGTTGTTCAGCAAATCAGTGTTTTGAATCATTTTGTCATGAGCAAGATTTAGTCAGCTGTCAAATCAGTCAATCATTTGGTCATGACTAAGATTTGTTCCTTCTCATTTACTGGATTAGTGTTTGAGTCAGTGATTCAGTTAACAGTGCCAAAATCCATAATTCACCAAATCACTGTTTGAGTCAGTGAAACTTTTTGTTCAAGATGGAGGTGTGAATCAGCGTAAACTTGGATAATTTGCCAAGTTGGCTCGTGCAAATTCTTCCAAATGAACAACTCAGTATAATGTCAATTTCAGTGCTACTCAGTGTTTAAATCATTTGGTCATTACTGTTTTTTTTTTTCTTATTTAGTGAATCAACATTTGAGTCAGTAAATCTTTTGATTTTGCCTAATATTTGTCATTTACTCAGTGAATCATTTGGCAAGTTGGCATGCACAAATTCTTACCAACGGACTACTTGGTATGATGCAAGTCCATCAGCTAACCAGTGTTCATTTTGTTCAGTGAATCATTTGGTTATGACTGAAATTTGCTTTCTTCTCATTTCAGGAATCTATGTTTGATTCAGTGAATCATTTAACTGAGCCCAAGATTTGCGCTTCTGTCATTCACTTATTAATTGTTTGTCTTTTTAGAAGTTCGAATCAGTGTTGACTCAGTGAATCATTTGGCAAGTTGGCTTGTACAAATTCTTACAAATGGACGACTCGGTATGATGTCACTTGTTTTGTTAGTTTTTTTAATAAGCAAACATTAGGCTGTTTGCTGTCTTGATTGCAAGTGCATCTCTACTGGAAATCACTCTTAAGCACACGGACCTCGTTAATGTAGCGCAGGTAGCGCTTTTAAGCCTACTTTATTCAGCACTAATGTGAGGCCGAGCATCAGGGCATTTAGGAGACAGGCTCGCACAGTCGATAATGGACTGTAATTGCCTTCATTATGCAAGCGTACTTTCAGCCAGGCTAACAGATTGAATGTCACTCATTTTAGACACCAAATAATATTAATACTAATTACTGATTACGTTTTATGTGCAGGCTGCATTGTATTGAAGCTGAAGTCTGATGACCTCTAAACATAACATTTAGTCTTTGATATATTTCTATTAACTTTTGAACTGAGTATTGAAGTACGACTTAATCAGAAACTGAATGCCGTAATGTTTTATTTTTATTCAGTTTTTTGCTTTTTTAATTATCGCTCTAAGAAGGGTTTATTGCGTTCAGATTAAAAATCTTTCCCTTGCATCAATTCACAAGGCTTATCATCACCTGAAGCGCACTGATGGATCTGAAACACATCTCCATATCCATCTCAATACGTATCACCCATCCAATAATAGTAATAATAATAGGGCGTATGACAGGTACAGCTACTGTAAGTAAATTAAACGCGGCTATGTGACGCATGGCGTATACTACAATCAGTGCGAGAAGAAGAATAATGACCTGACACACTTCTTGTAATGGATTGTGTCTCTGACACCCAATCAGCCTTTAATTACAGAGCAATTAGGTGCTAATTCGGAGGGTCGTTAACAAGCTGTGACATAAAGGACAATACATTTTCCAAAGTAACGCCACATGACATGACACAACAAGGCAGCACTCGTTCCCATGACACAAACATGCGCGGTGTTGTTAGAGTACGAAGACGTTGTAATAAAAGGCATGCCTTATTGTACAATTACAGTCATTTGAAAAACAAAGTACATCGTCATTGAAATCACTGGTTTTACATAACAGGATGTAATACGAAAATCATATGGTCCTTAGCAAGTCTTAAAATCAGCTAATCAGATCAGACAAATTACACTGCGCCTGAATTTAGGTGACACAAATTAAGACAAAATGCAGAATCAGTTTTCTGTTTCCACTGGAAATAAGAGTGTAAGCAGAGGCCAGGTGCTGCTAATCAAATGTATGAATGAATGAATGAAGTTATACTTATATAGCGCCCTCTAAGAAACCCAAGGACGCTTTACAATCAACATTCAACCAACACACCCCGTCCGACAAGAAGCGGCAGCCAATGGCACACAGCGTACTCTCAACCAAAAACAACCGTCCACCTGGAGAACTGCATCGGGCAGTAGGGGGTTCACCCAGGATAGAGTGCCAATCCATATCTGGGCATATAAACACATATACATTTATACACTCATACAGATTCATTCAGCAGGGTAATTTAGGGTAGCCAATTTCCCTAACCTCCATGTTTTTGGACTGTGGGAAGAAAACCTCTGAGTAAAAGTCTCTGGAGTAAACCCACATGGACACGTGGAAAACATGGAAACTCCACCCAGATGGGGACTTGAACCCTTGACCACCTCTATAAAAGTTTGCTGGTATGGCACATTCATTGGTGTGTTAATACAATGCCAAGGTGGAAAAATATCGTCAATAATCTTAGAAAAGCAACTGTTGCTGCTGATCAATCTGGAAAGGGTTATAAGGCCATTTCTCAAAAAGATGATTCACAAGTGGAATACGTTTCCAATTAGTAAATTCACCATAAGGTCCGACTGTGCAATAATCAGAGAACAGAGCTACATGCCAGACTCTACAGGCCTTAGGTAGCATGTTAAATGTTTAAGTTCATGACAGTACAATTAGAAAAAGACTTGTATGACTTGTTTGGCAGGGTTGCCATGATAAAGCCTTTTCTTTCTAAAAAGAACAAGCTTAATTTTGTCTGAATAAACCACAAGACATCAGAAACAATGTCCTTTGGACAGACTGGACCAAAGTAGAGATTTGGCCATAATATACAGCACCACATTAGGTGAAAACCAAACCCAGCATATCAGCAGAAACACTTCATACCAACTATCAAGCTCGGTGGTGGAGGGGTGATGATTTGGGCTTGTTTTGCAGCCACAGGCCCTAGGCATCTTGAATCATAAAAGTCAACCATGAACTCCTCAGTGTACCAAAATATTCTAGAGTCAGATGTGTGGCCATCTATCTAACAGTTAAAGCTTGGCTGAAATTGGGTCATGCAACAGGACAATGAACCCAAGAGCACCAGCAAATCTATAACAGAATGACTGAAAAAGAAAAGAATCAAGGTGTTGCTGCTAAAAGTAGTTCTACAAGGGATTGATTATTGAATTGGGGTGTACTTAGTTTTTCAGACACGATTTATCCGTGTTGGTTTTATTTTTGTTAAACAAATAATAAAAGAATGTAATTTGTTGTACGTTCTTGTTTATCTGAGGTTGTATTTGACTAACTGTTAGACCTAATAAGGACCAGATCTTTTTTTTTTATTATGTCCTGATGCACAGAACCATAAAATCTAATAAAAGTGTACTTTGTTTTTCTCATGACTTTATATATCTATAAATAAGATTAGATGAATTCCGTCCATGAGTTTTCGGCACATCATGTGCCTTGTGGTGTTGATTCATTTTCTAGAAGTGTTTTATTTATCTTCTTCAACAGAAATATGCTAAAGATCATACGTTTTATTTATTAAAAGAACGTCATGTGGTGCATTTATACGTTTCTAGTCACATTTAATGTTAAACATATCATTTTCTGTTTTCACTCATGTTATAGCAGCTATAAACAAATATTCCCTTTATTTATTTCTGTTTCTTTAAGTTAATAAGACAATACTTCCTGCAAAACAGTTCACAAATATGGTGTGAATGCTAAGGTGTAGCGTTATAGTCTGTTTTCCACAGTGTGTTGCATGACACCTCAGATGTGTTTGATAATGTTGAATGGTGTCATCTTTGCCATCTCAAGACATGTGTGGCCTCATGGAAGCAGGCAAAGCCATCAGAATGGCATAGGACATGAATGGGTATAACTCGTCATACACTTCTCATGTTCATCCATCAGAGGTGTTTGTAGATGTACCAGGGGTCCCAAGGAATGCAAGCTAAACAAACCCCACACACCATTGGAACCACCACCAATTGGTACCATTTTTTTAAATAGTAGCATTTCAGTGTAACAGCGCTGGTGCGTTAACACACCATATGAATACGGTCATGTGGTCTTGACTTTGGTTTCATCTCAGCTAATCAGATCCAGAACCAAAACAATCCCTTGTATAAATCATATCCTAGTGCGGCTCTGCAAGTAATGTCATTTATGCAATTGTTGCTTGCAGGTCTTAATTGACTAGTTTGCATATAAGCATCCATCATTTGGTATTTTTCTGTGTAATACAAAAGATGTCAAATGTACCTGCATAAAATAAGCTCCTGCACTGCAACTGATTGAATGAATTGCTAATTTGTGCTGTAAAGTTAGATATCTCAATTTTATGTTGTTTATAATTAAGCAATAATACACTCAAGGGTTGTGCTATATCGTGAGATATTAGCACTGGTGTGCTGCGGCCGTAGATCAGTACACCAGTGCCAATATATATATCACGATATAGCACGACCCTCGAGTGT
Source organism: Duopalatinus emarginatus (assembly GCA_028565595.1). NCBI lineage: Eukaryota > Metazoa > Chordata > Actinopteri > Siluriformes > Pimelodidae > Duopalatinus > Duopalatinus emarginatus. Next base: position 5,560,302 of record JAOVVF010000048.1, read on the forward strand.
ATTATTGCGATTATACCACAGTTCCGTCATCGGCCGTTATTGATAGATTTTTTTATAAAGAGGACAGAAAAATACGATCGATTTGTTAATGAACATTCCACGAGGTTAAATAGTTCGGACGACCCGCTGCTGAATCATCTAGTGCAGAGGTTCTCAACCTTTTGCAAGCCGGGCCCCCCTCTAAAGCTGGTTCATTGCAGTACCCCTTCCTCCTGGTGCCCCTTCCTCCTGGCAACATCACCCCCCACCCCCATTTCGTTTTGAGTGCAGCGAACTTGGCAAAAGACTAGACTACCGTAAATGAAGCTGAACGCGTGTGCGGGCGTTTATATAATAGGCTAGCCTAGCAGTTACGTGACATTGTGTCAAAGGCTGAAAATACTGTATTGGTAAATTGTAAATGAAACTGTACGTTTGATTTATTGTAATAACCTTGAGGTGAAGGAGGTACAGACAACAGGTTGGTAGTCAGGACTTTTTACTGAACAT
>JAOVVF010000048.1:5560890-5572812 GCA_028565595.1 Duopalatinus emarginatus
GTAGGGGGGGTGGGGCCGGTACGGGGGGGTGGCGCCAGGAGGAAGGGGGGCCCCAACTGCAGTGAACCAGCTTTGGGGGGCCCAGCTTGCAAAAGGTTGAGAACCGCTGGTATAGTGTATAGTATAGTGAAGTACAGTACAGTGTACTATAGTATTAAACATACCTTCATTTTAGATAACATTACATATAAACTCCCTAGTTTCATTCGAATGACAGTTTACTTGAATTGGTTTAAACACACACACACACACACACACAGTCCCGGTTTGGTGTTGGGCGTGAGTGATAAGACAGCAGAAAGACGGTCAGGAAGCAGGTTTCTGTCTTCGAGTGGCTGATAAGAGTTTATGAAGTAGCTGTCACTCCGAAGTGCCCCCTGAGGGCCAGGCCACCCCCCACCCCCCACCCCACACACACACATACACACACAGTAACACACGCACACACACACTGAGATAATTGGCTCTCCGGCTGTGGCCAAGAAACTCTGAGGCTTATTCACAGATGTGAAATTGCACTTCAGGAAAAGAAGAGTGTGAGTTTTTAGGTCAGCAGCTATTTTCCTCAGGATGTAGTTTAAATGCATTCACTCTGTATTACATATCGCCTCAAAGAGCAACTCCAGCGGTCTTTTCTCCCGTCGTCACACCCCCATGTTCAGGCACCATCTCTGTCACAGGCTGCTGATGTAATCGCTGTAGCGAAAATGCCTGCTTATTTATTTATTTATTTTCATGTCAACGTGCTACGGAAGTGATCCTTTTGGTGACTTTTGTAGCGTAAAGTAAAACCGAACAAAAACTTTTCATACCTTTTCATCATAAAGCCTCAGTGTTTGTTTCCTGAACTATACTTATTAACTGAACGACTTTGTTCTGGAACACATGCTGAGTCTTTTACAGCTTCGTTTCTCGCTCTGCGTGTGTTTAAATTTCAAGCCTAGAAGTGCTGGAAAAAAAAACCAATCTGATTTAAATACACTAGTTTAATATAAACTCATTTAAAAAAAAGCTCTAGTGCTGCAACTGCACAACCTGCATTACACCACAGAGCTGTTAAATCCTGCAATCTGATTGGCCAAATGGTGTTCTTGCAGAAATATTCTGTAGCCAATGAACACCAGACTTCCTGCAGGACGCTTCACAGTTCTGTTGTAATTCCGAGGTGTAGGATTTCTGTGTTCCGCAGCATGTTGCATCCCAGATGTGTTCCATAATGTTGAGATCTAGTGATTTAGGTATGAATAGCAAAACGGCAAACTAAGATAAGTATTCCTACAACCACAATTTAGCGTCTTTGGTGGCGCATTTTTCTGTTGCAGTGGTTCTGAACCGGTGGGGCCCGTCCCCCTTGGGGGGGTGCGGACATTCTCAAGGCGGGGGGTTAGGCTAGGATGAGGGGAAAAAATCACGAAAATTCCCATTTTGAAAATGCAAGTGGTTGGACTACTACAACACAATAATAAATGTAGTAGATGGGAATGTCATATTGTGAAGTGACCTGTTGGTGGCAGTAGAGAGGTTATGGAGGAAGGGGGGCCCCAACTACAATGAACCAATTTTTTGGCGGGCCCACCTTGCAAAAGGTTGAGAACCCCTGTCTTGTTGGAATCCCACAAAACCCGTCAAAACAAATGCAGGGGTATAAGTCGTCAGAAAGGAGGCACATACTGTATGTCAAATAATAAAGGACACAATAAAAAAATTTGACCAATCACAGTCAAGGCTAGAACCAAGAAAAGCTGAGAATGTAGTTAATTAAAACATTCCAGGTCTTTTACGTACTTAAATTACACACGTTGTTGTTCTTACTGTGAGAACATCCATGCACATGTGTACACACACACACACAGTCAGGAAACATACCCCGAGCCCTATCCACCACACTCAGGGAGCCGTTGGGGGTTAAATGCCTTGCTCGAGGGTACTTCAGTTGAGTCATGTTAGTTGTTGGGGATCAGACCAGGGAGCTTCCGGTCCTTAACCACAAACCTACAGCTGCCCCCAAATATTAGTCTATATACTTGTGCATATAAGTGCTTACATATCTAAACATGCATGTCCGCTTGTCATTTTGATCAAATCCCTCTGGCGGTATTTGCAGTCAGGGACGCGAGTTTGCACTGCGTAATGAGAAACGGTGCTCACCTGTTATCACACGCTATGAAATTGCACCTTGATTAGTTCGTGTTTTTGGCCGCCGCAGCCCATTTCCGATCCGAACGGCTCGGAGTGAGCCAAGCTAACGTCGATCCAGAATTCATGCAATTTGCAAGAGTAAACAACAGGAGTAGTGGCGAGGAGAACCGCAGAATGGAGAATCATCAATCACGCCGCCATGGAGCACAGCTGAGAGTGAAGTGGCATTTGTTAGGCGTGTAGAGATTCACTCTGAGTGCTGTTTCTCTTGCTATGACACAGGAAAAGGGTGCTAGGTTTTAGCTAGACTCTGGAAACAATTCCATGCCGTTGCATAAGATGTAGGATCTCTCTCTCTCACACACACACACATGGAGATGACCATTATATTTTCCAGCACTTGGAAAGAAAATCCATTCTTGTTGCTTGGACATTTTTCTCAATTCCAATGACCCTCAGACATCGGAACATTGGGATCCTTCTATTCCATTTTCTGACATTCCGGACCACCAGAGCAGTTTCCATAGAAAATTCCCATTACCTTGTATTTCTATAATTAACTACTTTTCACTTATAGTCTTAACCCTATTATCGACGGACATCTCAAAGCAAAATACCCAGGCTGGTGGTAGCTCCATAATGGTATAGGGTTTATTTAGCTGGCATTCCCTAGGATCCCTGGATTTATTCTAATAGGTCTGTCCTCTTTCAACAGGACAATGCACCACTACACATGTCTAGAGACACCAAATTATGGTTAGAGGAACACTCATTTAAGCTTGGGGTTTTGCCTTCTGGGACGTGGCAAAAAAAAAACCTGGTACATCAGACTAATACTTGGTAGGTCTCCTAGGAGGCATGGATTCCACCAGCTGTAGGCAATGAACACCATGCAGTTCTCTCAGAACGGTCCACAATTCAGTTGTATTCGGAAGTGTAGGGTTTCTAAATTCCATAGCATGTTGCATGGCATCTCAGACGTGTTTGACAACATTGATATCTGGTAACTAAATGCCACATGGAATGGCAGCTATACAAAGCCCATATCATCATGAAGCCACCACCAGCCTATGTATTTGCATAGGCTCCTTTGTCCTAGTTTTTCTGGTATTTCATTTTTACTAAGCAACCATAAATTTGGTTTTGGTATAAAAAGGCATTTTTGGGAAACTAGGACTAAACACTCTTTCAGACAAGTATCAATCAGTGAACAGTAAAATTCAAACAAAATTTAACCAAACAGACCTCATGTTCAGGGCCTACCCAAGCCTTTATGGGGCCCTAAGCAGATTTTCATTTGAGGCCCCCCCATACCCCCTTTAACCTTACCTTTACCCCTGTGCCAGAAAAAAAAAAACAAAACCAAAAGGAAGCAGAATGTCTAAGGCTGGAGCAGATTATTTATTTATTTAGTAATTTATTTATTTATTTAAATGTTATTTTATTTTCTTAGAGCGATTTGCCCAGAGAGAGATATTGTGCAATACGCTGAAGTGCCCGACAGTGGCAGAAGCCAACAGCAGCGACTGATTAACCTATATATAGGTGTGCCAACTATAAAAATAAATACATATAATATTCACTTTTACCTATGTAATACTATTTTATTTTATTATTTAATGTTTTTTTTTAAATATATATTTTTTTATCATGATATCTTGGTGCTCTTGAGGGCCCCCTGGTGGCGTAGGGGCCCTAAGCGCCCGCATAATTCGAGTATGCCTCGGGCCAACTCTGCTCATGTTAAAACGATAATGAATATTCGGATTTTTTCTTTATAATACACAGTTTTTTTTTGTCACCTACGTAGTGATTCCATGTTGAGTCTGATTCCTCTCAAAGTTTTTCCTTATGACTTCTCAGGGAGATTTTCTTTGCTACCATTAGGTCCAAATTTACATAAATGTAAAATTAATAATATTTTATATTATATACTTTGGGACAAAGCCCACTGTTGAATGCATCACTGAATGTACACCAGTCGTCCTCTTGCTATTCTCCTCAACCCAAACGACTTTGTCCTCCAAGGTGGTCTTCTACTTTAAAGCTAAGTAACCTCGCGTGTTACTTTTCAATTGACTTTTCATTGGTAATTCCATAGGTCATTTCCTAGAGCACATGCAACTTGTAGAACTCATCAATAGTCTAAGAACCTAGATTACATATGCAACATTCCAGTCTGGTTTGGATGTTTGAAGAGTAATAAAGTGTATGCCCATGACCGTGAAAGGCTAATGCTAAATGATTAAAAGTGACACAACAAAGACAACGATCCCCTAGCTTGAAAACTAGCAGTTGCATCTAGAATTACGCCAAAAAAAAGACGCCTTTTGCTAGATAATTTATTTACAAATGAAAAGGATGACACGGGAGAGTATTACTGTAATGAAGATGCCAAACCAGGCTGATTTCCAGTATTGAACTGAGGTGCAAAAAAAAAAAAACGCATGAGTAAATAAAAGCATAAGTGGAAAAAAAAATATTGCGAAGGGAAGAAAAAAGCAGAGAATAGAGCAGGCGGTGTTTTAATGCAATCTTGAGGGATGGATTGGGTCGATACGCTTTCAGGAAACAGGTGAAATCCCTTACGGTGCTTTCTGTTGATTTCCTTTCAAACTGACAAGACTTTCTCTGTTTTTTTTTCCCCCCCGCCGCCTGCTCATTGCGCATTCGTGGGATGACGTGTCCATCTGTGACAGATCAGCTTACTCTGCTAATCACTTTCCCTCCGTTCAAATCCCCTCCACAGAAATGAGCAAGGTTAGCGGCCGGAAAAGTGTGGCAAAGTCACAGCAGTGTCATTCGCGTCGTTAGCAGGGATATGCTAATGGCGATAATTAGGCTAGTTGTCATTAGCATGAGTGGGAAGCCCCGGCATTCAGGAGCTAATTAGAAATAATAATGATGCGGTGTGCTGGATATGTACAATTAATGCCAGTGGACATCACGCGACCATGCGTATTAATTCTTTAATATTTATAACCGCTGATTTTTTTTGTCTACAGTGTAGAATGCTTTAATTCATTCAGTTAATTCATTTTTTTCTCTATAAAATATTTGTATAATGTTTAATCCTGAGCTCCTTAATAGTCATATTAATCACCAATACGTGAATTTTGTATATAGCATGCTCAAGTGCCAGAAAAACTGGTACAGACGAGCCTATGCAAAATACGTAGGCTGGTGGTAGCTGCATGGTGATATAGCCTTAGTTTAGTGGGCATTTCAAGGGGCCCCTGGTACATCTACAAATGTGTCTGACACCCATTCAGGTCTGATGGGTTTGGCGTCTTCCAACGGGACTTGGAAAGGTTTTGTCATTCCCATCTCACATCCCAACGTTATCAAACACGTCTGGGATGTGAGCTGGTGGTAGCTCCATAATGATATAGGCTTAGTTTAGTGGGCATTTCTAGGGGCCCCTGGTACATCTACTAATGTGTCTGACACCCATTCAGGTCTGATGGGTTTGGCCTCTTCCAACGGGACTTGGAAAGATTTTGTCATTCCCATCTCACATCCCAACATTATCAAACATGTCTTGCAAAGTGCAGTGGAATGCAGAAATCCAACACCTCGGAATACAACAGAAAAATTGTGGGTCGTTCTGCAGGAAGTTTGGGGTTCATTAACTACAGGATAGGATAGGATAGGATAGGATAGGATAGGATAGGATAGGATAAGATAAGATAAGATAAGATAAGATAAGATAAGATAAGATAAGATAAGATAAGATAAAATAAAATAAAACATATTATTGATATTTAACTTGTGGAGTCCTACAATGTAGTAGACCAGTTTTTCTGGCCCTTCATTGCATGCAATCCTAACTACATTAATATGCATAATCCTTCATTTTATTTAATATTATTTTATCATGTATAGCGTGTAATGCCTCATGTTTATGATCTCATTAATATTCATGCAAGCATGTTAATATGCACACCAGCTTTCATTTATAAGTACATAATGCTAAGTTCATTGATATTCATCAGTTCATTAATATTCATAATGTTTTTTTTTTCTGTAATGCTTGGTTCATTCATGCCTGGAAAGTCGGAGGGATGAGGAAAGCGATGAGTAAGTGGCAAGTCGGATCAATACATTAACAAGCTGCACCATGGTGACTGGCTGTTCTGTTCTTTATCTTCCAGAAAGCAATTAGAGCAATTAAGGTTCTGTTCACTCGGCTTTCTCTCCACGTCACGGGTGCTGCGAATCATTAGCCTAACTGTCAGGGGGAAAAATCACTTCCTGGTTTTACGACAAAGTAAGATGTCCGATGATAAAAGCAATTGAAAAGAGCTTCTTTAATATAAAGTAATAATTAGAATAAAAATATTCATAATTATAATTATAATAATAATAAAAATAATAAGTAATTAAAGAAAACCAAATCAAACAAATGAGGCAAAAAAACCATGTCATGTATTTATTGAGGAAAATTATCCATTATTACATAATTTGTGACTGGCAAAAGTATGTAAACCTTCACTTTCAGTATCTATTGTGACCACCTTGTATGGCAATAACTGCAACTATTGGGCTGCACATTTTAGCCCATCTGTCTGTACAAAACAGCTTCAACTCTGTTATGTTGGTGGGTTTCCTCCCATGAACTGCTCTCTTCTAGTCCTTCCACAACATTTCTATTGGATTAAGGTCAGGACGTTGACTTGGCCATTCCAAAACCTTCTTCTTTATCCATTTTTTAGAACGACTTGTGCGCTTAGTGTCGTTGTCTTGCTTCTAGAGATTCAGCTAACAGACAGATGTCCTGATATTTTCCTTTTGCTGGTATAATTCTACATTTATTGTTCCATCAGTGATGACCAGCTGTCCTGGCCTGCATGCAACAAAACAGGCCCATACCACAGAATACTACCACCACCGTGTTTCACAGATGATAGGAGGATTTTATTCTGGAATGCAAACCAAAAAGAAAAAAAAAACAGTTCAAGCCCACCCAGGAATAATAGTACTTCTAGGGGCGGCCATGAGCTTGTGGTTAAGCAACAAGCCTTGTGGCTGGAGGGTCTCCAGTTCGATCTCTTCACTGGCAAGCCACGACTGAAGTGCTCTTAAGCAAGGCATCTAGCCCCCAACGGTTCCCCGGGCGTTATGGATAAAGGGTGTGTACTGCTTTCTGTGGGGAAGTTTGAAAGGAGACAAAGGAGCTTGCTTTTTTACTCAAGTCAATCCATCACACATCTATCTATGCCCACATATATGAAGTCCTATTGGTTCGGAGCATTGACATTTAAACTAGATTAAAGCAGTACCTTTGTCCTGTTTGTTGCAGGCATTCCCTAACTCTATCAATGTGAAATGATTAGTCTTAGCTATAGCAGTGGCTCTGGGTTTAGGGGAACCCTAGCAAGTGTCAAAGGAGACTCTGGAGCTCCTGCTGCCTTGTGACCCACTATTTTACCCATCCGTGGAGTGAAACAGACACACCAGTGAACAGTAGGGGGCAGTGAACACACTTGCCTGGAAGGGGGGGGGGGGTAGCCCCAAACAGTGGTAGCCCCAAACAGTGGTGGCCCCAAACATTGGTGTCTGGGGAGCAGTTGGGGGAGTTAGGTGCCTTGCTCAAGGGCACCTCGGTCACGTCTTGCCCTGTGCAGGGGTCAGACCTGGGACCCTAACCACTAGGGAAACAGAAGATATCACAGGCCATTTGTAGGTGAGTTCTCTGTTCATAGAGTTTAGTGTACCGGTTTAATAATGCCTTAGTTTGTAGAGTTAACTTAATAAGGTTATTATTTAAGGGTTCTTTAGATGCCGTCCTGGAAGAAACTGTGTACTATGTACATTAAAGGGCCAAAAAAAGTAATACTTGTAAGTTTCCCTAATATGTTAAAGGGAATGTTGCACAGGCCTCACGCTAATGTTTGTTGAATATATGTGAAAATCCAAACTTTTATTCTATAGACAATGTCATTGCGCTCCAACTATTAAATCATGTTGAATTTTTTAAGTAGAACCAATTTTAGGAAGCCATTACCTCTATAAGAAAAGAACGATCCAGTGGTTCTTAAAGGTTGTACTCTAAGGTCATCTGGTGGACATTGTGTTCTTTAATTATTGATAAATTTGCCGAGCTAGACAGGTAGAGCGTGCAACTAGCAGGCTTGTGTATCAGTCAGCACACTGGCATACAGGATCTCTAGCAAGATGTACCATGATACATAGAATCTCCTGTATATCATGTGTTCATATTTCCTACAGTATCTGTGCTTTCTTGTACGTTACCTTCAACAGTATGTTTCACCTCCAGATGGCAGGAACGTCTTCATACATGTTACACATAATGAAAGGAATTTAGAAGTAGAATCTAATAAATAAAAAAAAAACACGCCCCAGTTCACATCTGAAAGCTCTCAGGAATGTCTGTCTGAACCTAGAACAATTTTCTTCTCTGCAACTTCTAAAAAATTCCCATTTTTTTTTATCGCTGGGGATATCTTTTTCTAGCTTGTTTTTTTTTTTCAGACAGAAAACAAGAGGTCCAAGGAATACATCCATCATTATTTATGTTTAACTTTCTTTTTAAAGGTAGCTTAGCTTCTAAATAAAAGCTTCTTTCGCAACTATGAAAGGAAACCCTAAGGAACACAAGCTAAAGGAGCTTTAGAGTAAAATCTTAAGGGTTCTTTAGTTGGTTCTAAGGGGAACCAAACTTCTGAAAGGTTTTCTTTAGAGCCCTACAACGGCTTCAAGTGGAACCCTCAAGTTCTATGTAAAACCTTTAATGATTTCTCAAGGCAGCCAACAGAAAAACTGTAAAGTTGCTAAATTTTTGCAAGACTGAGGGTCAAACTATGCATTCAGATTTTGTTTTGAAAAAGGTTGTGGGGCAGATATAGGCTTGTGGTTAAGGAACCAGCCTTGGGTCTTTTTCCGGGTTCAATCGCCCAACCGACAAGACTTGACTGAAGTGCACTTGGGCAAGGCACCTACCCCCCAACTGCTCCACAGACGATAAGATACATTTCAGTAAAAATACTAAATATAGAACCATAACATATTCTGCAGTTTGTTCCTTTTGGAGAATCCCATAAATTATCATATTAAAACGCATTTAAAATAGATCCAACCATCACCTATGACCAGGAACTGAGGGTAGTGAGCAAAAGAGCAAGACTGCGGAAATGACGGCTGAAATGAGTTTTCTCCATAGGGGACCCTTTCTTAGACATAAGTTGAGGAAAGACGCTATCTTCTCCATCAATGCTGGTCTATGTCGAAAGGAGCCAGTTGAGGTGGTTTGGGCACCTGGTAAAATGTTCAAACCAGGAGTGGACCGTAAGGAAAAACCCAGGACATGCTGGAGAGATTAGATCTTTCAGCTGGTCTGGGAATGCCTAGGCATCCGCCTGGAGGAGTTAGAATAGCTATCTGTGGAAAGGGAGGTTTGAGCTCTAGCCCTGCCCCCTCTCACTTTGAACACACCCCTTCACTTTAATATATTGTCATGTGCAATATTTGAAAATGCTGAGACTGTGTTGTTCTGGCTGTACCCTATAGAACAGATATTCTCAAGGGAGTCCAAATCATGCAGCTGTGTTGAGGCGCAAGAACATTAGTCAGTAGTGTGTGTGTGTGTAAGTGTGCGTGTGTACATTTATATAATTGATTTAAAACTCAGTTGATAAAAAGACTCAGTGTTCCTGTAATAAAATGTGATGGGTATCCTTTTACAAAATATAGACTCGTTGAGGTTTCTGCAGTTGTCCCTCTGATGCCTCTTTTCCACCAAATTACCTCTGGTCCTTGAACCAGTTCCTTTCAGTATTCTTGGATCTTTGGTACTATCTCACAAACAGCCCACATTTCCACCAGTTTTGGGTGGAACCATTATAATTAAGGATGCATCATCAATAGAGGTGTTCTCCATTCTCTCTTTGGAGCCTGTAGAATGACACAACCACTGATGGTTTACACTGGAAAACCTGGGTTGGGAACCAATCAACTTTTGGTGGAAATGGTCAGAACGGTACAAAGTTAGGTGTGTGAACCAGAAAGGAACCTGTTCGATGGAAGCCTTAAAGGTTCAATGTTAAATGCTACAACACTGTTTCCTAACCTTTAAGAATTTGGAACCTTTGAGTACTTGGAGTGTGCTAAGGACCAAGAAGCTAATTGTTCAAGATACCAAGAATAATAAGAACAATCATTTGGGGCTTGAACCAATCACAGCCAGCCAGGAGTAAGGGGGGTCAGCTCTAGAACCCCTCTTCTAGAGGAAACTTTTACATAAGGGTTTCTTATCAGAGGGAATGGCATGTGGGCAGCAATGGGCCTTGTGACCAGAAGGTCCTTGGTTTGATCCCCCAACCTGAAAAGACATGTCTGAAGTGCACTTGAGCATGATACCTAACCCCCAACTGCTCTTTGGGCACTGTGGACAGGGCTGCCCACAGCTCCGGGCAAATGAGTTCACTGGCCCTTATTGTGTGTATTCAGTGCTGTGTGTGTGTTTTACTCCATGGATGGGTTAAAGGCAGAGGTTAAATTTCTCCGGGAGTGCAAGCACAGTGGTCAATGTGTGGTTTACTTTCACTTCAGAAAGTTTTTTAGAAACTATTATCCCTTGAGGAACACTGAGAACCAACTTCAAGTAGAACCTCAAAGAAAACCTTAATTTGACCATTGAAAAGTGTTCAAAGAGGAATCCTTTAAGGGAAACAATTTTATTTTATCCTGACAGAGAACTGAAGGAAGGTACAAGTTCCAGCCCCACCCCCTCACCATAATCTGATTTGTTTGAAAAGGAACCAGACAGCATGGGTTCTCTGTGGATCATGTTGTTTTCAGAGCACTGTGTAGCTGTGCCTTACTCACACTACCATGCATAAATGAAATTAAAAAAAAACACACACACACACACACACACACACACACACACACACACACACACACAAACACTGTCGCATTCATTACATTCGCCTGACGCTGGAGATCACAGTGTGTACCGCCCTGGGACTTTTCACTGCAGCTAGCGCTTCCATTAACATTAATGTCAAATGGAGTCCTCACCACCCCTCTCCTTCTCCACCTCTCTCTCTATCTCGCCCTCCCCCTGTCCTCCCCTCCTGTGCGAAAACTATTTATTCACTTGTGATTCAGATCTCTGAGTCATTTTAAGGAATCATTTATTTTTATATGACAGAGCTATGAAGCCTTTACGTGGTGCAAAAGACTTTATTATGGGGTTCTTGCAGGGTTCATAAGGTTCTTGGTTCCCTTTGTTACAAGGAAACAAACGTTCTTTACGGTTTCTTTTTTTAAATCAGACTGTGCTGAATATCGAAAATGTTAAACTTTACTTATCCCTTTAGGGAAATTGGTTCTTTGGAGAACCCTACATTGTGGTGATTAATTATCAGTTCTAATTAGGGCTGATTAGGGACCCCTAATTATCAACTGTAGCCTTAAAGAAACCTTGAATAACTGAATAAGAGTGTCCCAGCTTCCAAGAAGTGACGTTCTAAACTCTTGAGGTTCTGGATAGTCAGTCAGTCAGTCAGTTATTCTCTTTATACACTTCATCTGTCAAAGTTTGCAGTTTGTCCAGAGGCCACCCGAAATCACTGGGTACAAGCCAGGAATAACCTCCGGACGGGGCGCCAGTCCAATGATGGATACCACAAACACCCATTCACGCACACAGTCGCACCCAAGGCAATCTAGCACAGGTTCTAGCAGTGGTGGACGAATTACCCAAATCATGTAGTTGAGTAAAAGTACAGATACCCAAGGTAAAATATTACTCCAGTA
>JAOVVF010000048.1:5619012-5629700 GCA_028565595.1 Duopalatinus emarginatus
GGTGGAAGTGTAAATGTGTTTTAAGGTGGAATGGAAAATGTGAACATAAAACTAAAGGCTTCACACTCTGGTAGCTGTAGAAGTGAGGAATTAGTCGCCCAGATGAGTTGTTTAGAATTATTATTATTATTTATTCTGAATTAATGAACACATGGTTCCTGTAGAAGTGATTCTGTAGAATATGGATGTAATTTTCAAGACAAGAAAGAGGATAACAGGTAGCATCCAGTAGCATTGTGTGTGTTTTTATGGGATTGACTAGATGGTCATTTTGCTCTAATATATATTCTTTATGACCCCTCTGTAGGTTGTTGCGTGGTGTGTATCAGACATTACAGTAAGCAAGTAAGACACTGTAAGGATTGTAAGACTTCAGTTCACTGAAGCACACGTCTGCACTCTACTGGTTTCCCTTTACTGAAGAAAAACCTGACACCCCCCCCTCCCCCCAATTGTCATTGTATGATTCGCACCCTTTTTTTCTTAATCCCCTCTCCAAAAAAATAAAGATTTAAGTTAGTTTTTCAATTGAATTATACTGATTATAAATCACATTAAAGTTAGAAAAAAGTTCTGAAAAAACATTTTTACATAACAATAATCTGGCAGAAGTGTCTAGACTTTTTTATATCCACTGCAGGCTAGTGTTGTTATTTTAAGATGGTGTATTATTTAGAGCACACAAGAAGACATGCCGTGTGGTGGAAAGAATCACTGGGCAGATGAAACATCAGATTCATGTCGTACATGGTGAAATCCAATTTTCTCAAAAGAAGGAGAGTAGAGTAATTACTGTGTGTGCACTTCTGCACAACCTGTGCCATTAAAGAAACACACCACAGGCAGAAGATAATGAGTTGCAGAAAGAAAGGTAGCTGAAGAAGATAAACTGCAGGAGGAAAGAGACTGGAAGGAGAAAGTAAACTGCAGGAGGAAGAGGGGCTAAAAGAAGAAGAGAAACTGTAGGAGGGAAGGGAAGGGATGAGTAGGTGCAGGAGGAAGGGGAGGTTAAAGAGGTAGAGAAAATGCAGAAGGAAGAGGGGCTGTAAGAGGAAGAGGTACGACAGGTGGAAGGGGAGATAGGAAGTGAAACTGCAAAAGGAAAGGGTCTGGAAGAGGAGTTTACAGGAGGGAGGAGGCTAAAAGAGGAGGATCAATAAGTAATGATGAACTGCTGGAGGGAGAGGACTTGAAAAGGAAGAAGAACTGCAGGAGAAAGGGAAGCTGGACAAGGAGAAGGATCTGCAGCAGGAAGGGGAGCTGAAAGGGGATAGAAGAGGAAGAGAAACTGCAGGCAAAAGGAGACTGAAAGATGAACATTAGTGGTGGCTGGAAGAGGAACTGCGGGAGGAAGGGGAATGGACGAGGAACTGCGGGAGGAAGCGGAATGGACGAGGAACTGCGGGAGGAAGCGGAATGGACGAGGAACTGCGGGAGGAAAGGGAATAGACGAGGAACTGCAGGAGGAAGTGGAATGGACGAGGAACTGCAGGAGGAAGGGGAATGGACGAGGAACTGCAGGAGGAAGGGGGATGGACGAGGAACTGCGGGAGGAAGCGGAATGGACGAGGAACTGCAGGAGGAAGGGGGATGGACGAGGAACTGCGGGAGGAAGCGGAATGGACGAGGAACTGCAGGAGGAAGCGGAATGGATGAGGAACTGCGGGAGGAAGTGGAATGGACGAGGAACTGCGGGAGGAAAGGGAATAGACAAGGAACTGCAGGAGGAAGAAGGTTGGAGGAAGAAAGAGGATCTGCAAGAGGAAGGGGACTGGAAGAGAAGGAGGGTATGCAGGAGAAAGACATCCTAGAAAGAGAAAAAGAATAAATGAGTGTGTGATTTAAAGGGTTCTTCAGTTGGGTGTGTGTAACATTTATCCTGTTGGTCCATTGTAAGTTTTCTGAAAGTCTACTCTAACTGGTTCTTCAGTTTCAAATCCCCTTAAAGCTATACAATATACTACAATGATGACTATTCTTATAGCAAGGTTCTAAACACAGTTGGTTTGGGGTTCTAAGCTAACCATAGCAAATTTTCAGCTTAGATAACGTCAGTAATGTCTTCATCCTGATCACTGTGAGTGGCTCTTCGGTTTCTGCCTAGAGTGTGTTATGCTGTCCTTGTATGTGCGTGCGTGTGTGTGTGTGTAAGTGGATTATCTCTCATAGTTTTACTCTGCTGACTGGCAAAGATAAGCAGCTGCTCCTCTATTTTTTTCTTGATCGATATCTGAAAATGAGAGGCGAATCGAATTAACCTCTCTTCACTCTGAGACCTTGGCACTGAATAAAAACCACCTAGCGCACACAACACACACACACACATGCACACACACACTTCCCGTCATTTAACGGAGGGACTGAGCTGCTTAGTGCTCAGCGGTGATAAAGAGTGCAGGGCTGAAGCGAAGGAATAAAAGATAATCAAATAAACCGAGAGCTCACTGAATGCGAGTGTGGTACTGTAATAGGACGCCACCATTACAAGTCCGTTCGTTACATTTTTGTTCCCGCCACAACTGTGAGTGGTTTTATTTTAAAGTAAAGGCATTTAGGAACTCAGCAACAGGGCTGCTGAGGGCTGAGATGCACAGAGTGTAAAAGTTGCCAATGCTTTGCTGAGTTTCAGACCTCCTCTCACATGAACATCAGCACGAAAACTTCATGGCATGGACTTCCATGGCCAAAACAGGTGCATCCAAGCCTTACGTCACCAAACACAATGTCAAGAATGTTACCAGTCTGACTGAATTGCCCCAAGTGGAAATTTTGGTTGACAAGTGATAATGCCATGGGGTTGTCCTAGACTCCTTAGTTTCACTGAAGGGAAATCTTAATGATGCAGCATACTGAGACATTGTGGACAATTGTATGCTTCCAAAGTTGTGGGACCAATGTCTCTCATCCCAACATCAGAGTCTGACCTCACAAATTACAGTACTTTTCAGAATGAATAGCAAACAAACTTGAAAATCTTCTAGAAAGGCTTTCAGAGGAGTGGAAGCTGTTATAGCTGCAACAAGGGGGTGCAACTCCCTATTAATGCCTATGGATCCTGTAGATTCATGGATCCAGCTTCTGCAGGTGTTGGTGTCAAGGGCGTAGAATTTGCGTGGATAGCACCAAAATCCATAGATTATTGAATTGTCCCCACCAATAATTTGATCCCCTCCAAAAAAAAAAAACGATCTGTCAACATATCATTAACCTGGAGCTGCAGAAATGGTTGAAAGCCCATTCTCTACTCAAAGTCCCACCTCCCCATAACACATATGGGGGAGACACCAGACGGGATTAGATTTACGTGGGGTCCTGGTGTAATTCTCTCTTTTACGTGGGGGCCTCTGTGATTTTATTCTCGTCACGACCATGTCTATGGTTTTTTCAGAAGTCCTCAGGAAAAATGACAGGCAGATTGACCTCCTGCGGTCTTCTAATCATTTTAGTCCTGTACGGACACACGTTTGAATTTGTGTAGACATCTCTCATTGTCTGGAGATTCATCTTAATTCAGATCTTTTGGGGTCACGATTCAATTCAGAATTGATTTTCGGTTCAGGGATGTGTTTTTTTCTATTCAAATGGTCTTTAAATTTTGTAAATTATGTGGTTGACAAAATGAAATGACAATGTAAACAAATAAAACAATACTTTTAGGTTCCTCCCTGTATCAAATCTTTTTGCTGTACGGTGGCCTTGGTGGCCTTTTTTTCACAGTGGCCGAGTGGACACGTAATGCGATATGCAGTCTGCTCGGAAGTAGGAGCGGCATAAAATAAAACGTAAACGCATTTTTTAAATAAATTTAGTTGATTTAATCGATTTAGAATCGCTAGGACTAGGAATTGTGATTCTTTAAAGAATCGGGTTTTTTGTCAAGCACCCCTAGTTTCTATAGAGTTAGTGATACCATGTGACTGGGAAAGCTAGAAACTAGTAGTCCAGATGCAGTTTAAGTTTTATCAATTTTGTTGAACGCGAGGCTGTGTTTGTCTGTACAAACTCAGAAATGTGCATCCGGATGGGAATAAAATCACAGAAGACCCCAAGTAAAAGACAGAATTACCCCAGGACCTCAAGTAAAATAAATCCCGTCTGAATAGGCCTATAGTTTGGTTTTAGGTCATTTTCTGAGAGCATTTACATTACTTTTTTTGTTTATTACATGATTTACAGTTTTGCTACATTAATTCCTATATTGTTTCTGTTTTGGGTTAAATTAAAGACCAGCTAAAGTGTCTTTTACTGTGCTCTCTATCCACTGTCCAATGTCCACTGTTTACTGCAACGAAAACTTTTCTGATAAAATTTCTCATAAAATAACATAAAATACAATCATTTATTTGTTTGTTTACAAAGAAAACATAAAACTTTATTATTAGTGAAGGTCTGTTACAGCTGTCAGAGTCGTTGCTTAGCAACGGCATTCAGCAGAGTGATACAGTGTGAGAAAAAAAACGTGCTGTTATGGCCAAAGAACACGGTTAGAATGCTTCTCAACCAATCAGATCGCGCGGTCAGAACTAACTGTTGTACAATCTGTTGAGTCTGGTTCCTCTCAAGGTTTTTTCCTTTTGTCATCTCAGGGAGTTTCTCATTGCCACTGTCGCCACCGGCTTGCTCATCAGGGATAAAATTTCTAAAACATTCTATAAATGTTTAACCCTTTTCATTATTTTCTGTAAAGCTGCTTTGGGACAATGTCCATTGTTAAAAGCACTATATAAATAAAATTGAATTGAATTGAATAATAATCTGTTAGGCTGATGTGTCAAAATGCTCCAGTTTAGTCTCATCTGTCTAAAGAACTTCATCTTAAAACTACTGGTGCTTGTCAATACGCATTTCAGTAAATTCCAGTCTGGCTTTTTTCTTCCATGGAGCTCACTGTCACCCAAAAAAAGATGACTGCTGCAATCAGACACTAATCTACCTTGACTTTGGAAGTTTTACTTGGTTGTTTGTCGACCATTCGCATTCTTCTTCTATTCAATCTGGTGGCGATTTTCCTTTTGCTGCCATGTCCAGGCAGGTTCTCTATTGTCCCCTGGACAATAACCCTAGTCTCAGTCAGATCAAGCTGCAGGAACAGTCCACAGTCCAGTGTTTTATACCAAGGTGTAGGATTTCTGTGTTCCACAACGCGTTGCTTGTGATCCCAGTGTTAGATAACGTTAAGATCTTGTGACCTGGGTGGGAATGGCACCACCCCAAACTCAGATGGTTCCTTCGACCATAAGTTGACATGTGTGGTGGTCCAGTGTCTTGCTGGAAGAGGCCAAACCCATCGGAATTAATGCAGGAGGAACACATAGCATTTGTAGCAGTAGCAGGGGTCCCTTGGAATGCCAGCTAGATAAGCCCAATACCATTAAGCAGCCACCACCAAACTGTAGCAATTTTTTCAGTGTGATATTATATTATTATAGCAAATAACAGATAGAGCCTTATGTGGAACATTCAATCAGTGCTGGTTAGAACAGGACATATTTCTTTTTTTTTTTTTTTAACCTCCAGTACGGTCCATCAGCGTTTCCATTTAGCGCTGATTTATTCACCACTTTAACACAACATTTCCACAAAGCCGTTCTCTCTCCCGCATCTAAATTTAAGTCCTGAAGCTCACCCCGATCCAATAATGGATTGTCGTTTCAAAGACGCACATCATTAGGCTAAGGCCCATTGCACATTTATCTGCTACACTCAAGCGTCCGACTTTAATCAATGCTGCTCCAACAACAAAACGTTGAAGGATTTTTTCTTTTCTTTTCTTATCTTTTCAGCTTTTACAGCTCGACTGGTCGCCATATTGTTCACAAATCCGTGTGAGGAAAAGCAGAGCCATGTCGGCCTGTAACCCCCTGCACCCTCAGCTCCAAAATAATTCTGTGCCTGTCAGGGATTTTTCAATAAACTGGAAAACCAGACCTTGTAAGCAACCCTGTAGCAAGTCTCAGTGGATTCTTTGACATAACAGGCTCTAACTGAGAGACCAGTCATTAGGAGGTCTCACACATGAACTATTAGCGCTGATTAGCATCCAACCGTGAACAAATTTCCATTTCCATCATGCTAACATGGATAGCTGTGCAACTTTTCAGCATTCTCATAAAAGGGTGGTCCGTTGAGGGTTTTCCACATACTTATTTTCTTCAGACCTTAGCCTTGTTTCTCTACAGGTGAGCAACAGCTTAGTAAATCACAGTTCTAAACCTTAAAAAAATCTACGGTGAGGGCAAAACGTGTTGTAACATTACAACCACCTGCCTAATACTTTTTAGCTCTCAAATGTGCAACCAAAACATCTCTCATTTGTTGAGGTAACAAGACCTTAGCAGCAGATTCTGCTAAGATCCTGTAGGTTGTGAGGTGCCGCCTCTATGGTTTAGACTTCAGGGGCAGCCGTGGCTTGAGGTCTTATGACCAGAAGGTTGCACTTGAGACCCCTGTACCAAAAAGACATGACTGAACTGCCCCTGAGCAAGGCATGCATTTACTATTGTGTGTGTGTCACTGCATGAATGGGTCAAATTCCTCACGGTAGGTCAATCACTTTACTTGTTCGTCCAGCATATCCTACATTGGATTAAGACCTAGGAAATTTGAAGGTCATACCTTGAACTCTTTGTCATGTTCCTCAAAGCATTCCTGAACTATTTTTGCGGTGTGGCAGGGAACATCCTGCTGAACGAGGATATATAGGTGTGGACCTGTTTTACAATCTTTTGTAAAGTAACATCTGCATGAATGTCAAGACCTAAGGTTTTCCAGCAGCCTTCTTTCCGTAGTGCAGTCGCTTGCGCCATGCCTTCCCCAGGTAAGGAATGCACATGTGGCCTATCGTTCACATGAAGTAAAATTACTCAGACCAGGCCATCTTCTTCTATTTCTCCATGGTCCAGTTCTAATGCTCACCTGCCATTTGTAGTAGGTGTTATGGTGGTGGACAGGTTTTGCATAGGCATTCTGGTTTGGTTTGACCAATCTGTGGCTACCCAGCCTTATACAGCCCAATATGCTGTATGTTCTGACACTCTTCTATCACAGCCAGCATTAATGTTGTCAGCAGTATATGCTACAGTAGCTTTTCTGTGAGATTGGACCAGACATATTAACCTTTACTCCCCATATACATCAGTGAGTCTTAGGAATGTACCACGACCCTGTCCGTTTTTTACGACCCCTGACCATTATTTTAGTGACTAACCCAGCATATGAGGAACACCCCATAATACATGCTGTTTTACAGATATTTTGACCCAGTTGTCTGGACATCACAATTTGGTCCTCATATCCTTACAATTGCCCATTTTTTACTGCGTCAAACACATCAACTTTGGGAACTGGCTATTCGTAATACATCCAACCCCTTAACAACTGCTATTGTTACAAAATTACCAGCTGCAACAGAGAGCAAGGAAGCCAAGTCTCAGGACTGCATTACCCATCAGCCTCTGGATGTCACATGACCAGGTCACAGTTTACCTGATTGCTTACACACGTGTCTTGTTTCACCTTGATTAGCACATGCATATAGTCACAGTTTTCAGGCACCACCTTGTTATGCTTTTGTTGGCTTGCACATCCTATGTTACATTTCTTTACAGGTGTATGTGCAGAAATCTGCAACACCAATATATATAATAATTAATATAATATAATAATATAATGTTTTTATTTATTTTTATTAAATTATTCATTTTATTGAATTAATTTTAATAGAGGAATATTGCATTATTTAATTAAATGTTATAAATATTATAATTACAATTTTACATGATAGACTTAGTATTTTTGTTTTATTACACTGTTGCATTCTAATGCATTTATTGTATTAATATTTATTTATTAGTTAGTTTTTTTCTGATATTTTGTACCAATTTATTAAGAACTAGGTGTTAAAAAGAAAATAATAAGCAATGATTACACACACTTTTCACTGGTTCCTCTCTGTGTTTTGAAGGTTCCCAGCATTTTAAAAGATGCAATTCGTTCTTCTTGCTAAAAGACAATTTAAGTAAAAAAAAAACAAAAAACCTGTAGCTCTTTGTAAAGCTGTAGCAGAAATTCAGGGTACGAGTATAAGGCAACAAAATGCAGTTAGCATCTACCATCAAGTGCACAGACTATATATATGACATATATATATGACATATGTATGATATATATTAGACTAGTACACCAGTCTAGTTCCCCCATGGGCATGGACTCCACAAGCTTGCAGAAATATTTTGTAGGCAATGAACACCATACATCCTGCCGAACAGTCCACAATTTTGTTGTCCTCTGAGGTGTAGGAATGTTTTTGTTTCACAACACATTGCCTGGCATCCCAGATGTGTTTGTTAACGCCAAGAACTGGTAACTTGTGGAAATGTCAAACTCAGATAAGCGTTCCTCTAACCATGATTTGACGTCTCTAGACGGCGTCCTGTCCTGTTGGAAGATGCCAAACCCATCAGAATAAATCTAGGACATGAACAGGTTTAACTTGTTACAGAAAGAAGACACACATAGCGTCCACCTGTCAGAGATGTTTGTAGATGTACCAGGGGTCTCATGATATGAATGAAATGAAGCGGAACAAACTTCATATATACCTTCATACAATACCAGTTTATATTATACATGTGCATGTAGGCCTACTGTACATATACATTCATATGTATAGCATACATAGTGCTACTTGGAATTAATGGGTTGTATAAATATAAATCTATAATATATAAGTTACAGAATGTTGCTATATTAGCTACAATATACATTCTCTTAATGTACAACATAAATGTACAGTGGTTCAGTATGCACAATTGCGTGAGTGATATCAGGCTGTACAATTGCGTAAGACTATGATATTGTGTTACGGCGATGCAACTAGTAGCTACTAGTACCTAGTAGTAACTAGTAGCTAAAAACAGGACGTATGCCATTATTCAAGTTTTCAAAAACGTCTTGCGACCAGAAGGTCCCAGGTTTGATCCCCGCACAGGGCAAGACACCTAACACCCCGACTGCTCCCCGGGCGCCATGGTTTGGTTCTGCCCCCTGCCCTGAGCAAGTGTGTTTACTGCCCCCTAGTGTTCAATGGTGTGTGTGTGTGTGCGTGTTTCACTGCACGGATGGGTTAAATGTAGAGGTCACATTCCTTTGTGTGTAAGCACAGTAGGCAAATAGTTCACTTTCATATAATATAGTAATTTTCGTATGCAATTCCTTACAGGCTGTAAATTGTATCAGTGGTACGAAAGGAATCCTTTTGGTTGTTCTCTTTTTAAAAAAAAATAAAAAATAAAAACTTACCAGTAGAGTTAATACTGTTATCAAATTCCTAAAAGACTGGAGACATCCTCAAGCTAAACACATGTTGTAGATAATCCTACAGACTTGCTGTTTAATAGAGAGGAACTTCCTACAGCCAAAGTTTTGAAGAAAAGCACCACACAAGAGACTCACTGTTTTTTTGTTTTTTTTTAATTTCCTAACTCACTTTTATTGGGCTCCAGGATAGAAGAAATATCGCCTCAAAGGTGGAGAACCATCATCCGAGCTGTAATTAAGTACAGTGAACACTTCCTCGTCCAGTACTGTGCAGACGTTGGTTTTTTTAATGATCTCTGCCGGGAGTCCAGCGTTACCTAAGGCTTTGACGCAGCAACAACGGCAGCAGGAAGGAGGATTTTCAGCTCAGACACAGCTCTCTACAGTGACACTGATATCTATCCAGAGAGCTGTTTCTTTGCCCACGAGAACCTCAGTGTATCTATCGCCTGGTGTGTTTTTTGTGTTCATGCTGAAATACCCAGTAGTGTATTTATTATAACGCGCCCAGGTGATGTGCTAAAGCCCACAGCAAGAGTATGCTAAAGTGTTTATTGGTTCTCATGATATATGATAACACAGTCATCTTTAATCACACTCCACATGAAATTAATAATTAAGCATGTGTGTGAGAAATATTTAATCTCCTGATTAATTATTAATGTGCCTAGAAAGGTATCTGGAGATGGTATTTTACAATTTTTTCTACAATTCTTGCTTTATGTAATTGTTTTTTCTTAATTTTTACATTTACTTTTTAATTTTGTTTTATATAAACTTGATATGAATAATATTAGAAAATTACAATTATGCTAAAATTTAATTATTAATTATTGTACTCATTATAATTATAATTATTTATTTAATTGTCGATATTAAATTATTATTATTATTATTATTATTATAAAATAATTACTTATTCTTAATTATTTATTATTATTCGTAATTATTATTATTATTATTATTATTATTAATTATTATTAGTGACTGACTCACATAGTACTGCGCATGTCGGTTAGTCAGTTACTTCCGTCTGCATAATTGGAGCATCATAATGACATACACTATTATTATCTTTTGAGTGTGAGATGGTTGCATGTTTCAGAGTCACATGCTGCAGTTGCTCTCGACGCCCTGATTAGGACAGAGCTGAATCCTTATTGGCTGGAAGCTCCACTGACACCTACAACAATTGGTTATTTTCATTTTTAAATATAAATCTCTGTTATCTGACCTATAGATAATATATGCATGTTAATAATGTCATGTTCTGTAATAGGATATTTTCGTGTGCAATATTGAACATTTTATGTTATAGTTATCATTTCATGTCATAAAAAAACCTTTTTATTATTTCTTTAATTTCTGTA
>JAOVVF010000048.1:5643595-5654367 GCA_028565595.1 Duopalatinus emarginatus
TTTTAGCATAACATGTGTTCACCATTTTAATTGTAACATTTCACTTTAAAGCCTTATTCATTTACATAGATTAAATAATGTGATTAATCGCGATCAACTATATGAAATTCTGAGATTAATCGCGATTAAAAAATTTTTATCGTTTGACAGCCCTAGATGTTACATTAACAATAAAGCTGCAATTAAAAAGTGAATTAAAGACGTGATATTGTGCCCCGTTTCCAGAAACACACACAGACCCACAGTTCTGTAACTGACTAAATACAAACTGCGGAGTTCAGATTATATGTAAATCAGAGGACACCTTACCATGTTTTGTTCGGCACTTTAAACCGCGTTTACAAACATAAACGAAAGTTACGCAAGTGCTACGGTGAACTAGCGTCGTCAAATCGGTGCACATCGGGCGGGGTGTACGCTTCGGGTAGGCACACACCCGGTTGTGTAGACCGCTGTCCAATCAGGGTAAGATTGACGCGCTTCTCGCTGACGTAGCAAAAGTGGGTAGAATGGTCTGGGTGGGCGGAGCTTACCTTCAGCAGCTAATGACTGTCTAGATCCCACACCCAACTGTAAATACAGGTCCAAAACTTGAGTCTCATGGGGACAGATTGCTGTGCTTAGTGCCAACCTAGTGCCCATAATTATGAAATAATAATCATATTTTGTTGGTTCAGAAAGTTGAAGTATCTCTACTGTATAAAGATTAGATCAAAGCTAGAGTTGAGTTTGACCACCCATTCTATCTAGTCCTGAAATAAATAAATAGCAATAGGAAAGGATGTGAGCGATCTGTGCGTAATTTGATGCTCAGGGTTCTCTGTGTACCCATTTTTTTTGACTAAGCGGATATTTTTGCGGTTGTAGCTTCAATTACAGCAGTTAAAAAAAAAACCCTATTGAAGTAAATGGGAACTTTTTTTCTCTGAAAAACAAGTGCAGCGGAAGAAGGGATGGACATTTCCTTTAGCGAAATACAAGGACGCTTCTCCCTCGTTTCAGCTTTTGTCCCGCGTCGATGTCTCGAAAGCTGCAGGAAAAGATACGAACGGAATCTCAGGTGGAATAAGTGAAATCTGAGAACAAAAGAGAGAATGTTTGTGTGTGATGACAGGACGGAAGGATATAGAGACAGAGGCAGTGAAAGAGAAGTGTTGTGCTGTGATATGACAGGACAGAGAGGTTTACAGAAGCTTTCACGCCTGTCAGAAGTGGCATTCGGGGGAAAATCGGCGTAAAAAGGGAAGGAAAAACAGATCGGGCTTCGTCTACACATGGGAGACGGAGAGGGACGGAGGAGGGAGGAGGGAGGGAGGAAGGAGTATGGGTCTTTTTTAGTATTAAATCAGAATGTCGAGATCAGAGATTCTTCTGCACAGGAAAAAAAGAGGATGGAGAGATACAGAGGGGTGGGGCTAATACATGAGGGATAGAGAGAAAGGAGGAGAAGGACAGAAAGCTGAGGGAGAAAACATGGAAAGATGGAAAGAAAAGAGAAATAGGGAGGAGAAAGTGAAATGAAAAAAACGAGTGGAGAAACGTTTGAGGGAAAGAGAGTGATGGAAGTGTAAAACAGAGATGGACAGAGAGTAGGGTGGGTTAAAAAAAGAGAGATAAAGACAAAAATTGAGCAGGAGAAGAAGAGGACCTGAAAAGAGAGGAAAATGGAGGGAGAAGAAGGAATAACATGGCAGATAGAAAGGAGAGAGAGAGAGAGAGGTGGAGGGGGAAGTGAGAGAGAGAGAGAAGGACAGAGAGAGAGAGAGGTAAAGATAAAAAGTCAAAGATAGATAGAAAAAGAGATGGATGGAGGGAGAGAGGAGAAAAAGAGCAATTGTAAAACAGAAGAAAATGATGGAGAGAAAGAAATAGAGACGGTAGAGAGTTAGAGAGATAGAGGAGAGCAGAGAAAGGGGAGAGAGAGAGAGAGAGAGAAGAAAGAGAGCAGAGACAGAGAGAAAGAAAGAGAAAGAAGATGAAATCTGGCACTGGCATGTTTTATGTTTCCTCTCTGAACACAGTTCCTTTCTGTGTACATTTGAGTCTTGAGTGGCCTCAACATCGTCATCCTCACATCATCCTCCTCCTCCCTCATTCATCCTTTGAGGTGATCAAAGGATGAATGAGGGAGGAGGAGGATGATGTGAGGATTCATCCTCTCATCATCATTTTCTCCTCATCTCCTATCTCATATTCTAAACATACTCATCCTCTCATCCTCTCATCACCTCCTCACCGTTTCTCCATCAGCTCTTCATCTCTTATCATTTTCTCTATGTCACCTCCTCATCTTTTTCTTATCCTCCTCATCCTCTGTTTATCACCTCCTCCTCCACTCTTCTTATTTCCTCATCATCATTTCCTTCTTCATCCTCGTTTTCACAGACTTAAATACTTACATTACATCTCATAAACACTGTAGTGTTTCTGTAGTGTTCATTACTGAGTCTAACAAGCACATAAAACATCAGTAAAAGTGTCAGCATTGTGTGTACTGAACACTGCAGGAGCTGAAGGACTGACCAGCACTGTTAATAATATCATCAGTGTGCAAGTGTGTTGTGGACACGCCGAAAGATCTGTCCTAAGGGTGTGTGTGTGTGTGTGTGTGTGTGTGTGTGTGTGTGTGTGTGTGTGTGTGTGTGCACGGTTACAAGGTGTGAAAGCTGTGTGTAAGGCTTCCATCTGTCAGACTAGAACTGTTAATTCATCAAACCGACCAATCACGTTTCTTCTAATTCACTAATTTGAGCAAACCTCCTTCGGCTATTTCACTAAACTGACTAATCCCACTTCTGCTAATTCATCCAGACTGACTAATCCCACTTCTCCTAAATCAATAATTTAAGTAAATCTGCTTTTTTGTTGAGTCATCAAACTGACTAATCCCACATCTATTAATTTATCTAAACTGACGAATCCCTCTTCTGCCAACTCATCCATATTGACTAATCCTGACAAATCCCATTTCTCCTAATTCACTAATTTAACTGAACCTGCTTCTGCTAATTCACCAGTCTGATTTATCCCACTTCTTTTAATTCATCTAAACTGACTAATCCCACTTCTGATGGACCAGCCCAATTCACTATACTGGTAATCCTGCTTCTGCTAATTGAGTGTGAAAAGATGTGTGTGAAGCTTCCATCTGTCAGACTGGAACTGGAACTGTTACTCACCAATCACACTTCTCCTAATTCACTAATTTGAGCAAACCTCCTTTAGCTATTTCACCAAACTGACTAATCCCGCCTCTGCTAATTCATCCAGACTGACTAATCCTGTTTCTGCTAATTCATCCAGACTGACTAATCATACTTCTGCTAATTTAGTAAACTGACCAATCCCACTTCTGCTAATTCAATAAACTGACTAATCCCACTTCTGCTAATTCATTAACTGACTAATCCTACTTCTTCTAAATCACTAAACTGACCAATTCCACTTCTGCTAATTCACTAAACTGACTAATCCCACTTCTGCTAATTCACTAAATTGACTAATCCCACTTCTGTTCATTCAATAAACTGACTAATCCCATTTCTGCTAATTCAATAAACGGACTAATCCCACTTCTGCTAATTCTCTAAACTGACTAATCCTACTTTACTTTAATTCTACTTCCTAATTTAAAAAGTGTAATACAACGTGTGCTAATTTACTAAATTGACCAATCCCGCTTATTCTAATTTACTATACCGACTAATACTACTTCTCCTAATTCACCAATCTGACTAAACGTAAAACTAAAAGTAAAACTAAAAGTAATCCCAGTGCTGCCAAGTCACCAAATTGACCAATCCTATTTAACATGCCTATTGCTAACCTATCCCATGATCCAGTGTTAACAGTTTTAAAACTGGTTAAATCGTAGTGATGTTAATTATCCAACTAACTAACCCCCGAGTTAACAATCTTGTCTCTGCTAATACATCCAATCCTGGCATCAGGATTGTGATACTAAGTCACTGTGGTTATGTGGGCTCTGTTTTACATGGAAGTACTGGAAGCCTTTGCAGGTAACCATTCCGTGCAGATTTCTCAATAATCTAAGGAAAATCTGGGCGTGTGCGATCAGGACAACTATATTTAACTGTTTTACACGTTTTAAGTAGGCTGCACGTAATGTCTCGCTTGGGTCGAGTGCACTGAGAGGTGGTGCTATTGTCAGCACTTTTCGGTCAGCACTTTCCATTTACATCCTGAAAAGCTGATGGTATCTGTGAGGACGAGAGCTCAGCGGAGAGCAGATGTTTGTCCTGTGGTGGTGCCTGTTATAGACAATGTCCACGGCTAACTCTGGAAACAGCATGCATGCGTTTTTACAGTGAAGGCAAACACGCAGAAAAAAACAGGAACAGTAACAGTGAAGTAGCGCATGTTAGCTGTTTATATATCTAATAGGTTAGCTAGAAGCTAATCAGGTCTTTAGGGCATCCAGCAGGACTAATCAAGCACATTCCTTAGTAATAGCTAACTAAGAAACATATCCAGCTAATGTTTGCTGTATAGTCAAATACACTGTAGTACCAGAAGAACTGGTACACCAGTCTAATGCTTCGAAAGGTCCTGCACGCGGCATGGACTCCAATGGAATGCTAACTAAACAAATCTCATACTATTATGGTGTGACCACTAATCTATACCAGTTTTTTTACAGTATGTTCCAGTTTGTCTGGTTCTTCAGTGTATATTCATAATTTATGGTTCGTGTTACGCTATTTTATTATTCTGTATGCATGAGCTACATCAAGTACCTACAAAACTAGCTATAATTAATCCTAATATCAGCGGATGTTTCCTCACCCAGATCATCCATCAAGAGTTTATATTATTCATTCAGGTTAGACGCATGTGAGTCGAGGATCCTCAAGTTTTACTGAAGTTCGGTCTCAGCAAGGATAAAATTTTCATAAGGAGTGAGATCAGAAGTATGCCAGCGTTTATTAGCGTTAAAATGATCAGCCGCGTGGCATGGCTAAAAATCTTGTACCATGTGCATTCAGTTTATATGCTAAATGATCATCCACGTAACTGATGCTAGCAATGTTAAAACATCCAAGTAACCATATGCTTAACCTGCTAACTAGCTTATGTGGCCAGTTATGGCAGTGTTGCTAATATGCTTATGCTAATAATGATTCTCTGACCAATGCTAATATTCTAATACATGCTAATGCACTTGCTCTTGAAGTGTCTCGACCCTGGAGGGTACAGAAAACCTTGGAAAAACCTTTACTAGTTCATTTGGTTTCCCGGACGTACAAATAATGAGAATCAACCCCTAAAGTCATGCTCAAGGACTAATAAATGAACGGCGACTAAAATGACCCTTGAACGCCTGCGTTAATAAATGCTTGTAGCGCATCTCAGACATACTTATTTGTTGTCAGATTTCATTCCTGATAAACAGGTCTTTACGATGAGTAGATCAGCAGAGCTTCGTTTAAAGAAAAGCGAAGCATCCTTGAGGGATTCTGAAGTATATATTTGGCAGCCGTTATATCATTTGGATGACAACGTCAGCGCTAAAGGAATTCTCTCTGCTTTTATCGAGGGATCGTTTATAGAGAACACTAGCCACGATGATTTCTTGATTTCTTCAGGAAATCAATCTCTCTTCTTGCCTGTGAAGGTGCCGTATGAGAATAATCCGTATCCGCTCAGAGGGAGCTCAGATGAGAAAATCCCACCAGTGGATAGACAGCGGGAACAAGGTTTAACCTTAGATCAGGGGAAGTTAAGGGGTGATGTATCAGACGAAAGGCAATCCGGAACCGCGGAGGTTCTTGTAGCTAGAAAAACTTGTACAGATGTACATATACGTATACTAGGGGTGCGGAAAAAAATCGATTCTTAAAAGAATCGCGATTTCTAGTCTTGGCGATACTGAATCGATTAAAAATGCCCAAAAATAGATTTTAAAATACGTTTAAATTTTATTTTTTGCCGCTTCTACTCCCGAGCGGACCGCACATAGTATCAAATGTCCACTCAGCCACCATAGAAGAAAGCGGTCTAGGCCACCGTACAGCAAGCTAGTTAGCCAGCGCGACTCCATTCAGACAAAATGACACAAAATATAAACACAGTAATGCACTATGACTTTAAAGTCTGTGTTTTATTTTCAGTAAAAGGTTAATGCACTGGGGAAGACTGAAGTCTTTGTTTACTTTTGTATTAATATAATTTGAATTATTTGTTCATTGATAGATTTTTTTTTATTTAAGTGAACCTAAAACTGGTCATTTAAGTTACAGAATTACAGAAAACACAATCGTATTTTTGGTATAAATATAAAAAGATGTAAAAAGATTTGATACAATAAGGAACCTAAAAGTATTGTTTTAAATTAATATTTCTTTTTTTTTTTATGTTGTTGTTTCATCTTGTTAGTCACATAATTTAAACAAAATTTATGAGCCATTTGAATAGAAAAATTGTTCCTGAATTGAAAATCGATTCTGAATCGAATTGTGACCCTAAAATTTGGAATCGAATCACCAGGCACTGAGAAATTTACACCCCTAACATATACACAAGTACATAGGTTGCTGGTGGCTTTGTAATGGTTTAGCTAGCATTCTATGGGACCCCTGGTACACCCACAAACATATAAACAGATAAACGCTACGTGTAAATTCAGCCGTTTATTTCATATAGAACACAGAAATCATACACAGTAGAATACAACAGAGTTCTGCAGCAGGTATAGTGTTAGAATAGAATGTTTTTCGCCTGTGGAGTCCCCTGGGGGACATATCGAGTATTATACTGGTGTACCAGGTTTTTTTTTCAGTGTATATGGCAAACTACAAACCTCCACATTGCATCAGTTGAAGTGTGCATGCATCATATCAATAAACAACAAAGAGTGTATCGTGTCAGTAAACTGACTTAAAGGCTCCAAAACAAGTGGCAAGGGTGACATCCAGGACTGCAATCGTGATCGATGGAACAAGCTCAAGTAGAAGCAGGGACATATATCATATCACTAAAATGCTCAAAGCGAGTGGCAAGGGATAAATGCAGGCATATCTAAAAGAACTATAGGTTGGATTCAGTAATCATGATGGATGGAACAGTGTCAAATGGTGATAACTTCACAAGCAATTCAGTGTACGAGGAACTACAAGTTTCCATGTTTGTATTCTAAAGGCGATCCAGAACCTTGGTGTAAGACATGGCGATATACTGAAAGGCTCAAATCTAAGGAGTACCAATGGTTCCATTGATGAACTGATGAAATAAAGTGTTACTATAAAAGCTACTTGAAGGTTCAGGAACCAGCCATGGGACATTCCAACAAGACACGACTGAAGTGCCCTTGAGCAACACACCTAACCCCTAACTGCTTTTCGGGCGCTGTTGATACGGTTGCCCACTGCTTCGGACAAGTGTGTTCACGTCCCTCTAGTGTGTGTGTGTGTAGATTAATAGGTAGATTACTACCTATTAAGCACAGTAGATTAATAAGTGGTTCAGTTACTTCGCTTTACACTACAGAAGTTCTCAGGAAAAAAACGGATGTTTAAAGATCCAGAAAATGTACCTGGTCAACAAGGATAATTAGTGACGATACTTTGATTTGACACACATAGAAGTTGGGTGGGCAAAATTAAGTCAGTCCTGCTGGTAGTGAAAAAATCTGGAGGGTTAATGTCGCGGTAAACATGCTTAGATTATGTTTTGTATCGTTTTCGAAAAGCAGGAACAGGAACGCCCAAATTTAATACATGCTCTTCAGTTGAATTCCCTGCTTTTATTTATTTATATCATTTTTATTTTTATTTTTACATTCATACATACATGATCACAAATACAGAACAGTCCCATCCGGTGCATTTTATGTGTGGTAATGTGTAATATTTTGCATTGTAACATCTGTATGTTAGAATTGGATGACACTGTGAATGGGTTGTTACTGTCCGTTTGAGTCTGAAAGTCTGAAGTCGATTAGTCTGTTCGTAGTGAATTAGTGCTGTCATGCTGTGAGAAAAGTTTATATATTTGTGAAAGTAGTTGAAAATTGTGAATATCAATGACTTTTTTAATCAATTCTTTAAAAGCTCTTGGGATTGAAATTGGCAGTTTGGTGGTAGCCTGTATGTCTGTTTCAAAAGGTCGAAGGTCAAGAGAGAGCCATCCCTGAAGAGATCCCCTAGGCTGGTTATTCCTCTTCTGTTCCAAAGTTGCGAAGATGATAAGTGTATTGTTAATGGTAAAGATACGGCTATGCCAGATAGAGGTGGATTTACACGGGGTGAGCTGCAGGTTGAGAATTGTATTTGCTTTCCACCGGGCAGAGAGAGTGGTGTTTATTGTATTACATTTGAAGCATTCATCGGTTCTGATTAATTTGTCTATAAAGATAATGTCTCAGGTGGTCAAGTCTTTGCAGGTGGTTTGTTAGATATCTAGCCAGGTATGATTTAAATTGTTGGTCCAGTGGTGAATATACTGTGAGTGATTAGAGAGAAAGGAATGCTAAAAAATTTGGGGCATCCAAACCAAACCAAACTGTTTTTGGCGTCTGGTTTGTTTTTTGCCTTTCCCGGAGAATGAATTTACTATTGAATTCAGAGTTGAATTCCAGCCCAGTGGTGGGTTAACGGATGTCATTGCAAAAACATAGTTGACTTTGGAGAGAATGTTCATTTTAACCAATTCAAGACAGTGTTAGTTTGTCCCATTGGTTGAGATCCTCCTTGATGTTTTGTACTATTGTAGTGTTGGCGTAAAATTTAATTGGAATAAGTCATTTGACTCTGAATTCACGACTACCTGTAATTTTCACACTCACTCACTATCCCTTATTAATCTTCTGCTCAAAACTAGCACTCTGATTTACTGCTTTGTGTACCCATGTGTATGAGTAACGGAGGAAGGAGAAGGAAATGTAAAACAGGTCAGTGAGACAGCGTCCAAGTCTCCAGGTACCTCATATTACTCAGACTAAGCTCACATGGCCGAGTTCGTTGACTGCACCTGCTGCTGTTTTGATTAAATAAAAATAGGGCGTTGTGGGGGAAAAAAAAGGGTCTGAACAACAGTTTTGGTCACTGAACTTTCTGGTATTGGAGAAACGCTGGCTTCTGATGCCTGCCAGGCCCCTGCAGCTGATCCAGAACGCAGCAGCTTGTCCTCGACCTGCCGAAGTTAAGCCATGTCACGCTCTCGCTGCGAATCCTTCCTTGGCTACCGAATCAAATATAACCCACCGACGCTGGCCTACAAAGCCAAAAACGGTCCAGCTCCTCTTTAATTGATGGCAGTGGTCAAAGCCAGATGCTTAACCGGAGACTTTCATGCTTCTAGTGTGGCTTGGCTTTGACCCTCCATCATCCAAGACACATGTGAGGCCGGCTCTTCTTCCACCTGGCCTTGAGGCCAAGGTGGTGGACGGAGTTCCCTTGAGCGTCCGTACAGAATCACGTACTGTTTTCAAGATGTAGCACTAAATCAGTCCAGCATTAGTGTTGCATTCACAGCAACTATTCTATTTACTGCCGTGCTTCCTCCACAGGTTGGACATAGTGTAGGAGTACTTTCAGGATATTCCGAGTAAATGACTAAGCACTTTTGTATGTTGCTCTGGATAAGGGCGTCTGCGAAACGCTATTGTGAATGTATGACCGTTCGGATTAATTTGCTACAAAAGGAAACTGGCGAAGTTCGCGGCCACATTGTGTTTCTCCAGTTAATAAAATCGCCTCTAATCGAAAACAACAAAACAAGCCAGAGGTGCTCTCTCCGCCTGTTCTTTTTCCCTCACCATCTCTCACCATAAGTACACAATCCATCAACCGGCAGTATCTCTCAAAGTGTCTGCGCTTGATGAATAACTCTGTAATGTTTATCTAGTGTTGAGGCATTTTAACTCTTAAATGCATGAGGGTTCCACCAACTGTTCATTTTTCGGGTTGTTTCCCACGCAGTACTTATATCTAACGCAGATTGATCTTCAAACTGCTACAATGGTGCAAAAAATGTCATTTTATCGACTTTACCAATAAAGGAAAATTATATTTTGTGTACTGTGATATAGAACAGCTGCTGCTGTGAAATACATAGGCAGGTTGTGGCTCTGTTACAGTTTGGACCCCTGGTACATCTACAAACCTTTCTGACAGGTGAAGGCTATGTGTGACTTCTTCCATGGTCTGCATTCATTCTGATGGGTTTGGCCTCAACATACACGCGTCTATAGATGCCATGTAATGGTTAAAGGAACACTCATTGGAGTTTTTGCCCTTCCCACCTTTGTCACCAGATATGAGCGTTATGGAACACTGGGAACTCAGAAGTCCTACACCTCGGAATACAACGGACGTGAAGCATGGTGTTCATTGCCTACAGAATATTTCTGCAAGCTGTCAGGGACACACCAAGTATCAGACTGGTGTACCAGCTTTTCTGACACTTTGGTTTATTGTGTATCAAACTCTGTATCACTTGTTCTTTTCGTTTTCAATTGAGAATTCAATACCAGAAATTGAGAAACAACATTTTTGTTATTTTGTTATCCGTTTATGAATCTGACACCAAAAAACAAATAACGGTTTGTGATTTATACTTTTGATTTTGAACTCCAGTCAAAAAACGAAATTATATAAAAACAGTGTTAACAGGTATTTCGGAGAATTCAGTTCCTGGAAAAATCAGTTCCCCTGGTTCCAGCTGTGGCCTAGTGGTTAGGGAAGCGGTTTCGTGACCAGAAGGTCGCAGGTTCGATCCCCGCTCAGGCACGACTGAGGGCAGGGCACCTAACT
>JAOVVF010000048.1:5674469-5685879 GCA_028565595.1 Duopalatinus emarginatus
ACTTGTGTGGTACAATTAAAAATAATAATTTTGTTGTAAGTTGAATGTTAAATCTATTTTAAAAATATATTAAAATATTCTCAATATTTTCAAATTTATTTTACATTTACTTACAAGATTTTTATGATCTTTTGCTGTTGCAGGGGTAAAAATATAAAGTATAAGTATAATATATAATATTGTAGTATAATAATAAAATATAAAGTATAATAATAATAAGTATTGAAAAAATAAATATTGATAAAATGTAATAAAAATATATTGATAAATACAAATTTATTTTTTATTTTTTATTACCTTTTTAATTTATTTATCTTTAACTTACAGAAAACATTAATCTTTTGTTCTACCTCTCACACATTTCTCTGAGCAGCTGCTTTTACATTTCATTGTGCTCTTGTACCAGTATAATTCTTTGAATCTAAAATGGTGGAATAGATCAGATCTCAGTCCTTCACTAGAGTCATGGCATAATCCTGATATCCCACAAAGTCATTATCATTCTGCTAAGGTGAATCCAGGTGATTTTCCATGTTCCCTGCTTCAGACAGGTTCTGTCTCTTTGGATACTCGTCCTGAAAGACATTACTTGGGCCGGAGAGGACAAATGGGGTCAGGAGTGCTATTACTGGAAGGACGGCACCGTAGCCGAGAGGAGGAACATGATAGCGAGCAAAGCCGAGAGCCTTTCATGCCGTATAGAGATAATGTTGGATAAAAATATTTAACGTTGATTGCATTTATTCATTTAGCGGACGCTTTTATCTAAAGTGATTTAGATGGAATCTGGGGCATTCTTCATGGGTTCTTTATAGGGTTTCTGGATAATATAGCATTCTGGACATGGACAGAGTAGCAATCTTTTCGCAAGAATGTTTGAGCTAGCAATGCTACCTGATCACACAGTCACCATCACTAAGGTTCTGTGTCGAACCCTATGAAAGGACACTTTTAGGAAGCTAAGCACCTTTAGTTATACAGTGAACAAATCAGCTATGTGTGATTACAATTAATAGTGAACGCTAACAATTGCTAACAATTGATAGTGAATGAAATTACTACTGTTAAACTAGCTAAGCTGAGTCGTTTTTTTTTTAGCTGAGATTTCTTAGGAAATTCCCTCAGCTAACATTTAGGATTTAGGATAGCTAGTTAAACATAAAGCTATCTAGGGAGTAAATACAGCTTCTTCCACGACATCTAGTCATTACAGACAATATAGCTAGCTAGCTAGCTGAAATGGATCTTTAGTAGATCTAATAACCGAGCTAATTGTTTGTATTGGATACATTTTGAACCAGTAATACATAGCTAAACATTTAGCTAGATAAATGTGCGATTCTTGTAGTACCTTTATTCATCCCTGCTAACAAATTAGCTACAAAGATAAACATATAGCTAGCCAGCTAAATTCATTACATGTGGATTCTTGAACATAGACCCCAGTGAATAATAATTAAAGTGTTAGCTATTTAAACACATGGCTGTCTGTTTAGCTAACTGTAAGAGAAGCATGTGTTTGGCTAATTTGAACTAATTTAGACTTCAGACACTTAGCGTATAACTAGCTAGCTTAGTCAGCTACATGTGGTTTCTGGTGAAAGTTTATTTAATAACAGACAGATTGTAGACTGTTAGCATAGTAATGTTCATTAATGCAGATACACATGCTTTTCTTTCAGAAAAATAATAGTAAATTAATAAATCAAGATATATTTAATAAAAGAAACAGTTTGGACAGTTATCTAAGCATAAAAATAGCAAAATTAATTGGTAATTAGCTAAGTATAAAACAAGTTAACTAAGCTACATGTGGTTTCTGGTGAAAGATTTATTTAATAAAAACTGTTAATAAGACCATGGGCGTCGCCACCATTGAACGTGAGTGGGACGAGACCCCCCCACATTTCATAATTCATCCAGCACCGTTTCTGTTGATTCCAATCCACTTCATCGATAGGAGAAAACACATTATATTGAAGTCCACTCCGGGTTTTCCGCATGTCAGTGAAGTGAATCTTCAGTACAGTTGTTGAATCTTCAGATCAGTTGTTTGTAATATTTGCTCCCAGACACAATGGACATAAGGAAATTCTTTACAAAGAAGTGGAAAGTAAGTCATTTTTTTTCAGTGGAAATGTTAGTGCAGTAAGCGGGCTAATTAATGTTAGGAGATCTATCAGCTAGCTTAATGATAGCTATCATTTACATCTGTTAAAAACACACCATAATGCAAGAAAAAGCATTTAATTAATTAAAATTTTAATGTGTCCCCCCACATTAAAAATGCTTCCGACGCCAATGCATAAGACAGATTTTGGACAGTTAGCTAAGCATGAAGCTAAGCTAGTTGAGTGAGCTACATGTTATTTCAGACTGTTAGCTAAACATACAGCTAGTTAAGAACCTCATGTGTGTACAGTGCCTTGTGGGTAAATTTAGCATCCCAGTTAAGGATAATAGTGCACGATGATAACGCTTTTAGCTAAACATTTAACCGCGTAGCTAACATTTTAACTAAACGTCATGAATATTAATTAGTTTAACCTAAATTATGGCTTGCTTTCATCTCCCTGATCTTTGCCAGAGAAGCTGAGTGAGTCATGTGTCTTCAGGAAGAGATGCTTCATCCTCAGAGCATCATCACCTCACACTTCTCCAAAACACCTCCTCCATCTTTCCTCTCTAATCACCACCTTCGCCTTTCCTTCTTGTCTCCTCGCCTAACTGTCACGCCCTGGCTCGAATAAAAAAGCGTCTGTGCGGGTTTCTATCTCGAACTTCTTGCTGTCGTTGTCTTGATTTTGTAGTCACATCTTCATCCCTAGCAGTGTTTACTTCTTACACGTCTTCTTTACACGATTCTGCTGTCCTTCATTCACAATCCTTTTCCTCTTTCTCCTTTCAGCACCTTTTCTTTCTACTCATTTATCAAACTGGAATGGAAATGGGCTTAATTTTTATCATCCCCCATCCAACTTTCAAGCCCCGTAGCATCACAGTGAGCATCATTTTCACTTTCTTTTTTTCTAGTTTTCATTTATCTTCTCTACCTCAGCCTTTTCTCTTCCTCTTTGTCTTCTTTCCTTTCATCACTTAATCATCCTGCTCTCTTCCCCAGTGTAAAGCGTGGTGGTGGTAGCATCACACTGAGCATCATGTTCGGCGTCTTCTCCATCCTGTTCTCCTGTCCTTCATTCACCACCAGCCCCGTATTCTTTTTGTTACCTCTCTATCAGCGTGGATCACTCCATCTTTTCACATTCTCTCCTTTCCTCTACCTTCCTGAATCCGTCTTTTATTTTATTTTTTTCTTCCTCACCGTCCTCACCTCTCTTTGGCAGCATTGTCTTTTTTTGATTTGTCTTCTGTATCCCACCCTTTTCACCTTCTTCTTCCTCTTGTTCTTCTTTGATGATTTCATTTTATCATCCTTCTTTCTTCTCCTTTATCCCCACTGTAAAGCATGGTGGTGGTAACATAACACTGGGCATCATGTTTATTGTGTTTTTTCCATCCTGTTCTCCTGTCCTTCATTCACCAAATTTCCACTCCATCCTTTTTCATTTTTCTCACCTTCTCTCTTTTCCTCTTTTTTGATTCACTCTCTCATGTTGTCTTCTCTCATCTTTTTTTCCCCTGAAAACCTTCCTCACCCCTTGTCCACTTCCACAATGTGAATGTTGTCATTTATTTTCTCCACCCCACCCATCCGTTTTCTATTACCTTTCAACTCTTCATTATCCTGCTTTCTTCTTCTCTTTACCACAGTGAAGCAAGGTGGTGGTAGCATCATATTCAGCATTATGTTCTTCTTTTTCATCGTATTTCTCCTCCTGCTCTCCTGTTCTTTATTAATCACCTGGTCCTCTTCTCCCTGAGAACACCATATCTGTCGTTCCCAATCACCTCATCCTGTCATCTATGTTTCTCAGCTTTGAATACCTTGTGCACCTTCCATCGAATATATTCACCTTTTCTCTCTCCTCCATCCTTCTTTCCTCTCTTTGACGTTGTCATCTCCTCCTCATTTTCTTTTGATGTTCTTTTATCTTCTCCCTCTCCTTTCTTTTACTCACTATTTTTAATTTCCTCTCCTCTTTTATATCCTCCTCTCCTCATATCCTTTCATCACCTTCTATTTTATCTGTCTTAATCAGTCCTTTAATCTCGTCTTCATTCTCTGTTCCTCTCTGCTTAACATTCTTTCCATATCCTTCTCCTGACTTATGTTCCATTTTTTTTTGAATATGTGAGATTATTCTTTTTTAAATATTTTCTTTTTTTATTTTGCTTTGATTTAGTCACACTTCGATACTTTTAATGTATTAAGGGGTCAAAGCTTATGACTGGATAGGTTATATTATAAAAATTTAATTAAATTAAAATAAATACATTTAAAAGCAAAATAAAATAATAATTAAAAATAAATACATTAAAAATTATAATAGAAAATCAGTAAAAATAATATTTTATATATATATATATATATTTTTTTTTTTTTTTTTTTTTAGAAAAGTAATTAATAAATCGATT
The DNA here is from genome assembly GCA_028565595.1 of Duopalatinus emarginatus. NCBI lineage: Eukaryota > Metazoa > Chordata > Actinopteri > Siluriformes > Pimelodidae > Duopalatinus > Duopalatinus emarginatus. The sequence continues at coordinate 5,679,006 of JAOVVF010000048.1, forward strand.
CTATTGATTTCTATAGAAATAGATTTCTTTTTAGAAGGTTAAATAAGTTCATCTTAACATAAGACTTACTAGGAGAAATGTTTTGTCACTCATCCAAATAACTTTTTGGACCTTAGCTGGTTGTAAGTGGCCCCAATCTTATATACAGCTCATTAGCTACATTACTGAAACTAGCACAGGCTCTGTCATTACCACTACCATTGTTAGCGTAATTAATTTCATGACCTAAATCTATAATTTCTGGCATTTATTCTCAACCTGTTGGTGTGCAGCACTGAACATCACATACAGAACACTATAGAATTTTGTTACATAGATGAAAGACTCGGTCGCCTTGTATGATACGTTTGATCTGTCTTCACGTGGGTTCTGCTTGCTGGGGCAGTGGATGGTGTCTGTACAAAATTACAGAGCAGCCCCTCCTTTTGCAAAAAGCACCATGCTTTACATTTACCAGCAGGCTTGGGCGATAATGTAAATTTAGACAAACAATTATCGTCTGCAGTATTATCGCGATAAACGATATTGTCGTGTTTATAATGACGAAGCCTTTGTTTGATCATTTTATTGCAGCCTATGTAGATGATCTGCTGCATTTGTGGCAACAGGATGTAATTATAATTATTATTATATTTATATTAGTGAGGCTTTAATTCTGAAAAAAGTTATGTTAAAGAAAAAACATTAATACTACTACTACTAATAATAATACTAATTATTATTATTATTAATAATAATAATAATAATAATAATAATAATAATAATGTAGTTTATGTAGCCTTAAGAAATTAACAAACAAAATTAAATAAATTAAATACAATAACTTAGTTTAAAGCATAGATATATTAATTTAGTATTTACATTTTAAATGATAACCAATAAATAACTAATCCAAACAGGAAAAAAAATCTTGGGCTGCTTTTTACAGCAGGCTGTTAACACAGAATATTCTGAAAATTATTGTGCAAACAAATCATCATCTCCATTGATGGTTGCTTCCTGTTCATATGCTGTCAATGAAGCAGCAGCTCGCTCTTTCTCATGAGTCTAAATATGAAAAGATACCGTAATGAGGGAATGTTCCAGGAGTTGGAGTTCTCGTTAAACTTTCAGCAACGGAAAAAAATACCAACGATTGAACGAGCCTAGAGCTTGTTCTCTGTACTGTCTTTACCTATATATATATATATATATATATATATATGCACTACCAGGGGGACACGTCTGACCCCCGGGAACATGCTTTTGTTGCTGTACTAGGGGGTTCGGGGGACTCACATGACGAAAATGCAATGGTTTAAATTATAGCGATATTTGATATCGTTTATATCATGTCTTGAGTCTACCTACTACACATACTGTAGTATAGGCAGAACTATGGGTGCACTACGGGTTCACCATTTTCACCTATCGTTGCCAACCTGTACATTCAGGGACACCAACCAGGATATGGTACCAGGAAGTACTGTATTTTACTGACTAGATCAACTTAGTGGACAAAAACATCAGGTTCTTAGATGGTGAAATTGCAACTGGAAATTGAGGACTGTTGAAAGTTGATGCTTACTGGAGTCTACAGCATCCCCACTGACTGGCATGGCAGCCAATACATAGAACGTCACCTATGCACGTCATTGGCGCGTATATAATGTTTCCGTCCACTAGTGCGTATCCTGGGTGGCTCGGTGGTGTAGTGGTTAACGCTGTCACCTCACAGCAGGACGATCCGGGTTTGCTTCCCGGCCCAGGATGTTGTGAGTGGAGTTTGCATGTTCTCCCGGTGCTTAAGTGGGTTACCTCTGGGTACTCTGGTTTTCTCCCACAGCCTAAAGATGCAAGTTAGATTGATCTGTCATTCTAAAATACTCTTAAGTGTGAGTGTGTACGTCAGTGTGTGTCTGCTGACAAGAGATTGAGATGTTCAGTCAGTTTATCTGCTCCCATAGAGCACCATGAGTACAACGAAGCCATGACGACCATGTATGTATGTAGTGCATATCCTATATAAAAAATGTAGGTTGAAGTGGGTAGAGTAGCCAAAAATTGTACTCGAATAATATAAAACAGCAATAAACAAATTCAAAGGTGGAGAATTTCTCTTAAACAACTAAAACATTAATAAATTAAAGATTTACAAAGTAACATAAATTCAATTCAATTCAATATTGTGCTTTTGTGCTCTTTTCCACCCGTGTTTGCTGCATGGATTTTGTGTGCGGTCATGTGACAGTTTGTCTCATTTTGATTAGTGAAACGTCAAACGTAGCTAGTGGGTACATTTGATTGGTTAGACGTAGTCATGTGACAGAACCTCTGTCAGACGTGTCAACAAAACAAAACAAAAAAGTTTGTGCAGGGCTTCAGTAATCATTACCTTGTTAATTATGGCTCATTTGTTTTACACCATTGATAAACTCTTAAGATCGGCTCAGGTAGAAAAACATCAGCCAGTCGCCAATCACGTTTGGGTTGAAAAATGGCCAATACTAATACATAGCTGATCAATCCTCCCATCGGTAAGTGTGGCAAAATACAGTTTTTTAGGTATCAGCATGAAATAATACTTATGATTAGAGTTTTGTTTCAAAAATTGAAGTGTTTATTTATAATTATTCTACAATTAAAAAAATATATACTTAACAACATAATAATTTTAAATTATAAACTAACTAATTAAATAAAACCTGAGGTTTTTTTAATGCAAATTTTCCACGTTGGTTAAATCTAGAGCAATATTTTACATTTTTAGTGAAAGATAAATTATTTATAGCTAAATAAAGTTTAGCTTAATAAAGTTTAAAGATACATTTTTTTTAGGTATCGGCATAAAATAATACTTATGAATAGAGTTTTATTTAAAAAATTGAAGTGTTCATTTATAATTACTCTACAATTATAAAAAAAATTATACTTAACAACAAAATAATTTCAAATTCTAAACTAACTAATTAAAATAAATAAAACCTGAGTTTTTTAATGCAAATTTTCCACATTGGTTAAATCTAGAGCAATATTTTACATTTTTAGTGAAAGATAAATTATTTATAGCTACTTGTATTGGTATTAGCATGGAAATGTGGGATTTAATTATTTTGTTTAGTTTTTTTATTAATTATTTCATAACATTTGTATATAAACCAAATAATTATGTAAATAATAAAAAAATAAAAATTACAATATTTAAAATTATTAAAATACCCAATTGTTTAAAAGGATATTTTTAATGTTTTTGTTAGTAATTTAACTAACACACTAGCAATAAACAAACAAACAAATAAAAGTGTTGAATGAACGTTAACATGAGACAGCTGTAAAACACAGTAGTAACTGATATCACTTTGTAACTGTTCTTTAGTATTTCAGTAACTGATGTCTTTCTCCTTCTGCAGCTTTCAGCTAACTAATACATTTTTAATTGTGGTTCAATGAAAATGTCTGAAAAGAAAGAGAAAAAAAAGGCCTTATTGATGACAGACTCCAAGTGTTATTATTCTGCATGTATTGAACAGCGCTGCTGAACTCCAGCTCTGTCTTGTGCTTTAAAGAGCTCCACGAGTGTGTGTTTGAACATGATGACAGAGCCGTAATTACACAGGGGAAATTCACACAAGTGGGCAGGGATCTTCACACAGTCACGCCGCGCTCGCTTGTTTACAGTCCGCCGCATGGGCGTCTGTCGCATGTGACATTTCGCATTGTTTGACTGTAGGACGGGGGTGCCGCTATGACGCGCGGCACGCGGACTGTCACAGGTCGATGATGTGCTTGAGGATGTACTTGACTTTTTTTTTCTTCTTTAACACCTGTGCTGTATGAAATGGACATTTCAGTAGACGGCTTTTTTTTTCTTTGAGGATGATGAATATTTTTTTTTCACAGCTTTGTGCAAACATACTAGACAAAAAGTTTCAAAGGCTACAAAAAAAAAGCTACAATGCTAATTTACACGTGTGTACAGATTTCACAAGACCTGTAAAGGTGCGTTGTTCGCCAAGATCCTTCTGTAAATCTTTAAGTGAACCTTGGATGCACATGACCTTGTTGCCGGTACCTCTTGTCGGTAGCTACTAAACACTACACACCAGTGACACAATTAGAGCCTTGTCACGTGCAAAAAGTCGTGCAAATTTTTACACTTGCCCATTTTTCCAGCTTCCAAAACACCTCAGCTTTAAGACTAACCGTCCACCCGGTGCCTAACCCAATCCCAACCCATTGACACGTGTCATTGTAACAAGGTAATCAATCCAATGTTCCAGTCTCACTTTCCACCAGTGAGCCTTGCGCGAGACATAAACAGGAAACTTGTTCGCGTCGCCATCAATCGCCATAAATCAGCTGTCTCCCCTCTCTCTCTCGCATTGTCTCTCGCCCACTCTTCCTCCGTGTCTAAATTAATGAATAGTCAATGTTCATCCCGAGGCTGAAAAATGTGCCCTCGCTCCTCATCACTCCATCAAGCGCTGCCTCCTGTCTCCCAGATGAATGATGACCACTCTGATATTTACCCCGAACAAATAAATCAAAGATGATATCACTTCCTCCAGACTTTCCGGCCCAGACGGCCCGGGTTTAAGCAGCGCTACGCGCGGATGTGACTTCAGACGCCCGTGGTTAGGGTTGAGCTGGAGCTGGTGCGACGTTGTGATCGATCCCCGTACCGTTGTGTGTTTGGGGCTCGGAGCAAAAATGTTAACTCGTGTCAGGATGAGCTTGATGGATGGTGTTTTGAAGCGGACGTGTCTTTTCCAGCAAATGCGTGTCTCTGAGCTCTTAATTCTTCATATCCAGGTTATTAACCATTACAAGCTGTCTCTGACGGCTAAATCTGTAAAACTAATACAGTATGTAGACCTCTGAAGTGCTACAGCTGGAAAGTGCTACAGGAAATTAATCAGTGACGAGGTGCCGTGAAACGGATTGCCATTGGTTATTTCACTGTAACAGCATATCCCCTCCTCAAGTGTTATATTTCTCTTATACCACAGCAATCATTTTAGAATCAGAAGTCGAATGATGACTGGTAAGGGGTGCGAATCTTTCAGTGTCTGGCGATTCAATTTGATTCGGATTTTTAAGGTCATGATTCGATTCAGATTCGACTTACGATTCAGAAACGATTTTTCTATTCAAATGGTTTATAAATTTTGTTTCAATTATGTGACTGACAAGACAGCCTTCTTCTACGGTGGCCCAGTGGACACAATGCGATATGCAGTACGCTGGGGAGTAGAAGCGGGCAAAAATATAATTTACTGCATTTTGAATTCGATTTTTGGGCATTTTGAATTGATTCAGAATCGGCAGTATTAGGAATCGCGATCCTTTTAAAGATTTTTTTTTTTAGCACCCCTTATGACTGGGGTGATTCACTGATTCATTTACTCACTTGCTGATTCTGATCTTCGTCTCAAGTTATCCCTGGCTCAAATTATTCAAAGATTCACTGTAACATACATGTACATTTCTTCCTTGACTGAAATGATTTTTTGACCCAAATACTGATCACTTAAATAAGAAAAGAGTCTTCACTGAATTGATTCACTGATTCGTTTATTTAATTGCTGAATGAAAGTAAAGCAAACTCTGGTATGACTCAAATGATTCCTGACTCATTCGTGTCACTGATGCACTGTAAGACAGAGATGTAAATCTCTTCTATGACTGAAATGATTTGTTGAACACTGATCCGCTGAATTTTGGACTTGACTAAAATGATTCACTGATTCATTTACTCGCTTGCTGGTTTCTGATCTCTGTTGTGACTCAGATTCAAATACCGATTCACTGCAGGACAGAGATATGAATGTGTCACTTGTTTGAAATGATTCACTGACTCTGACACTGACACGATTATCAAGCTGGCGTGAATCTATATCGAGGTCTGAACGATTCACTGACTCTGATTCTCTGTATGACTGAGGAAAAACCCAAGGTCACTGGTCATAAATAATTCACTACCTTGAGGAATATGAATCAGGTTTGGCTCACACACACACATACACACACAGTTTGATGAATTGGCAGTTCAGCGTATTAATAACAATTGTGATTCCTTCACCTTAGTGACTCCCTCAAGATGACTGAATCATTGGTGAATCAATCAGCAGTTTGTAATGATATCAAGAAATCATTTAAATGTTATATCATGTAATTACCGAAAACAGCTTGCACCTAGAGAACAATTAGGACTCAAGAACCAAATTCTACTTACGGTTTTCTCACATCACTGTGTTCTGTAAGACTGTAAGTCTGCCTCCAGCGTTGGTGCTAATGGCCCGCGTTCAATATGGTAATACTGTTGCTTCTGCCAAATAAGCATCTCTGAAATGGCCTTCTCCAAAAATCAATTGCTCGAGTGATTAAGTCCTGCCAGGGACATCAAGCAGGAACTGGTGGAACATGACGAATGAGAGGAGAAGAGAAAGGGAAAAAAGTCACCTTTTTATCTCAAAACTACACTATTTAAAAAAAGCCTCAAGGGTTTTATCTGTAGTCCCTCTGAAGAAACCCTCAGTTCTGTGTTTGCCTATTGGATTTCCAAGTTCTAGGTAGATTAGGCTAAGAATCCTTTAATTATCCATTCAATGCTTAAAGACTTCTAAACACTTCCACAAAACCGGTACAGGTTCTTCCACAGGCTCCAAACCCAAGAACTCTTTATAGTACACACTTAGGAGTTCTGCAAGTTCAAGGGATGAACAATCCTACAACAGTGTTTCGAACCTGGTGTCCGAGAGCATATCAAGATAAATAATAATCTCTGGATAGGTTCTCGATTTTAAGGAGAAAATCACGAACTGTAATTTGAAAGTGAGAGAAGTTAAGGGCTCTTAAAGAGTTTTTAATGGGTTCTGAATGGCTTTATAGCTTA
>JAOVVF010000048.1:5725479-5740086 GCA_028565595.1 Duopalatinus emarginatus
ATGAATCATGCAAATTATTAAACTTAAAATCGACATAGAAAGCAATTTTGATCTGTAACATCATCTACCACTAATTTAATTAAAATAAAGGAACGCATTTTACTTCTCCAAAGCATATTATCTTATCACTAATGACTTTATCATCTTCTGATTTTATTGTTCTGTAGAGAATCGGTGCATTTAAATACAAATGCTGCTAATCATGCTGATGCTAATTAATATCGTTGTACAAACTAATAAAACAGTCTATTCACATGTAAAGAATAATGGATGAATAGTCACTAGAAAGTCATTAGTTAGCAACAGAAATGTTAATCATATGGAATGATAATAGATTATTTAACACGCTTGTTAGGAAAACATTTATTTGTTAAATATATATTTGTTTAATATGTATTAAACATGACAAATGTTTCCACAGCATGCTCAAAGCCACACATAATTTCTGTCCCCACAGATGAGGTGAGTCCTTGCTTGCTGGGCCTCACAGTGGAGCTCTATAGCCAGACCCAGTGGCTGGTGGAAGAAAAAAATTAATTTCTAACACTGGCTGCAGTTAACAGTCATTTGGATTGTGATTAAAAAAAAGCAAATGCAGCATTGTATAACTTATTACTATGTAATTTCTGTTTAATTAAACAGGTCAATAACTGTAGTACTTACTTACCTTTTTCTTTATATTTTGTCTTTTGTCAGGGTAACCAATGGTCTCAATCATGGTGTCAATCATGCATTTCAAAAGCTAATTATAAAATTCTGATTAAATAAAGGCTATCATTCGTTGGCATTCTCTGTAACAAAAAAGGTGAATTGTTTTCGGTGTGGGCCATAGAATTAGTCTTTAATGTTGGAAATCAGTTCTTTTTCCTCGCATCACACTCGGTCTGAACTGAAAGCAAGATAAACATCTGTAGTAGGGTAAGTGTACCCATTAAGCCCACCAAAGCCTAGTTTTGCTATTTTTCCTGGATGTTGTTACTACCTAGGGAACACGTTCTTCATTGTTTCGTCATGGTAAAGGTGACATGCCTCTACCATTTTTGGACATGTGCTGTAGTTCTTTCTCTTTGTCGACATTCCCATTGACACCAAACGAGTCAATGGCAGAGAAGATTGGGCAAATTTTTCATACTCAGCTCCACTGCTCATCCCACATGCATGTTCCTTATAATTGTGCCACCAACGGTATAATATCTATTGCCAAGGAGCATTGTTACACCGAAGAAAAACTCTTACAAACACAAATCTCCTTACTTTTTGTGCTATGTGTATATATAGTAAAGTAGATCAGTAATTTAAAATCACACAGTAAACTGTTACTTTCAAACACTTTTGAAAAGAAAAATGTATTTAATTTGTATTGGATAAAATTCTGTATTGAAATACATGAGATGGGCTTAAGTGGAGCATACTGGGCATTCAAAGGTTCCGCAGTGAGGAACGCTGAAAAAAGACAATGCTTTCCTTTGAAAATGTAAGATATGCTCACCAAACAATGCATGAAGCATTACAGCAGTTACTACTATGCCCACATGCAGAAATATAAAGTTTTGGTCATTGAATATTAGCATGTGCTTGCTGCAGTTTGCATGCATTTTAATAGAATGATAAAGTAATGGTTGTCGAAATGTATATTTTCCTTTTTTTGTAAGTTGACATCAAATTTGAAAGTGGGCTTGAATGGTGCGTGGCCTTAATGGATGCACTTACCCTAATCATCAGTACATGATTGACACACATGCATTATTAACCCAGGACATTAATTGTAAATATAAGCCAAAATCTAAAAGAGCACCATTAAATAAACTTAAACTGAATTAACTATGACCCTAGACTTATAAACCTGGAAGTTAAGATAACCCAACAGAATAATAAGTGGCAGTTAAAAAGCAAGGTTTTTCCAGTTTTTAAACCATATTTCTACTTTTTCTCATGCACCAACGAATGGTAATGAGTTGAAGTAGGGCTCACATCAAAATAGAAATTATGCATCAGACACTGCAGTAGAAACTGGAGTGTAATGTAAATGGTTCCCATATTCTGTATAACTTGATTTCACTATTTCTTTGCATCATTCTCTGCCATTTTCCATCACATGTGCTTTACGTTTAAATGAAGTGACATACTGCATGCCAAAGTGACCTTTATAACAAAGAAGTAATGAATAACAAAATTTGTTTGGCACAAATTTGTATATGATGTTTATTGAGTAGTTGCAGCCTATACCAGAGTGTGTTGTAGAAATAAGAATCTTAGACTTAATGTTTAGAAATCTTAATTCTTTTTCTTTTTAATCATAAAGTCAAGGCGTAAAATAAGTTCATGTTTATGTTGGTGTGTGTGCCACAGCAGACCTACAGTCACCATGTTTTAGAATACACCTCTTCATATACACATCAGAGTAACAAAAACACACAAAGACCTGAACTGAAGAGCCTTTAAAGAAAGTGGCTGTACAAGGAAACAAAGGATGATTCAATTTTTTTTTTATTTCTTTCAGTATTGCACTGCATTGTTGTCATTGAATTTATTTCAGCAATCATATGTTACACCAATAAAGACATTTAGAATGAGATTTAGAAGTAAATTTCTTTAATTTATGGTAATGTGGAATGCAACATACAGTTCATGTTCAGTTTACATAATATGTCTTAGTTTATGTTGCATGGTATATGCTGTAAAAGTAGTGCAGCAAATGGTATGGTACTAGAATTGGATGATGGGAATCTCTGTCTAGATTAGCACAGCAGTGAGGAGGTGTGTGACTTTGCAGGGTACAATCCTAACTGAGTTTGTAATATGCATCATATACACTACACTTGTAATATGCGCTCACTACAGTGAGTAGTGTGTTAAGTACAATGTTAGAGAGAGTAGACCACTTCTGCTCACTAGAGTTTGCTTCAACAATACCAGAATTTATTAAATAGCCCCCTAAAACAGCAGCACCACTTTGTATGTGCTGTAATTGAGACAACAAGCCTTGTTAAATGTATGCAGGACAAACATCCCTTTTCAAGAAATTCAAAGACTGGCAAGTGATAGTTGGTTATGTCCATAAATACAATGGTATTCAAGAAGCCTTTTCACAGTAGTGACATACGTTTTCATATTTGGTTTACGTAGTTGCTTTGATTCTGTTGCTCTGCCACCAGCTATTTGTGCCAAGTTAGCAGTGTAGCAGTAACCCAACATGCCTATGCTATGTAACCACAACTGTTAAATATGCTTTAATTTTACCTTATACATGTGAAAATGCTGTGAACACACAATTCAGAAAATGTTACTGAATCTTACAAAATCGATTTTCGATTCAGGAATGATTTTTTTCTATTCACATAGTTTATAAATTTTGTTTAAATTATGTGGGTGACGAGATGAAGGTACAATGTAAACCAATAGAACATTTATTTAAAACAATACTTTTAGGTTTCTTTACTGTATTAAATCTTTTTGCATCATTTTATATTTATACCAAAAATAGGATTGCGCATAAAATTCTGTACCTTCAATTACCAATGTTGGGTTAGCTTAGCTGCCTGGCTTTTTCTTAAATAAAAAAAATCTGAACAAATGATTCAAAATATATTAATGCAAAAGTAAACATGTCACATGTAAACACTTCAGTCTGCCATAGTTTATTAACCTTTAACAGAAATTAAATACAGACTTTAAAGTCATAATGCATTATTGCATTTATATTATGTATAATTTTGTCGGAATGTAGTCTGCTAGCGAAGGTGCTGGCTAACTAGCTTGCTGCACGGTAGCCGGGTGGACACACAATGTGCTATGCAGTATGCTCGGGAGTAGAAGAGGCAAAAAGTAAAACTTAAATGCATTTTAAAATGTAAAAAAATCTGATTTTGGGGCATTTTTAATCAAATCAGAATTGCTAGGATTAGGAATCACGATCCTTTAAAAAATAATTTTTTAGCACCCCTTTTTGTATGTAGGATAATATAGGTCTGTGCTGTTTAACAATAGCAATACAACTTGATAGATACAGCATCATATGCACCACTTAGCTTAATGAACAAACTCACGCCTTTGCTTTTTAAGCAGCCAATTGTATCCCTTGATAGTGGAACATAATGAGAGTAGTGCTGTTCTGAACCAGTCATGTGGCTGAAGTAGAGTTGCTGCTAGATCAGGTTCGGTTGGTGCACAGAGCGTAGGAGTAACAGCTGGCAGCAGCGCACGTGTTAATGTTTGGGCTACTTCAGCCATGCACACTAATGTTAGTAGTTGGTGACAATAATGGTTAGTTAGTAGTAGCATGACAAAAGAGAAAATAACGAAATTGTTAACAAAAAAACAAGCTGCATCATTACTGCAGAAGACAGACACATCTTAAGGCTCAGAAGATGAGGAAGATTGTAACTGTCTGCTGCCAGCACTATTACTACAATGGTCTCTTCTGTACCTTCTGTGTCCTCATGGCAGGGGAGAGGAAAAACACTGTATTTGGGAATATAGTCGTGATATTTCGAGAAAGTCATACAGTATGATATGATATGGTGATAGGGTAAATTTGTAATACTATAAAAATTGTCTGTCATAGTATTTGGAGTGTGTTATTCAAGTAGTCTGTGTCTATACACAATTTGCACCGATCTATTGCAAGTTATTTTAAGTACTTTTTAATCACAATGTACAGTATGCATTGTAATTATGATTTGCAGTAAAATTGTTTAAAATGTATTACATTACTAATTTATATGATTTTGTTAATGTGTTTTGTTTTAAAAACTAATCTCATAGTATTACGACGTTATTCTTAAATATGTTTTTCACTGTGACCTTAATACGTGGTCATACTAATCAAGCCTTTCACCACCACAAAAATTTGTATTGCTGATGTAGGCATACTCGGGCCCAGAATGTAAGAGCTAGGTTTTTTTTTTTAGAAACTGCATATGCATGCATCCATAAATTACTTGCCCCATTCATTTATTTTATAAATCCCTGTTTGTTCATTGTAATTAATTAATGCTAATAATAAAAAACAGCTCACTGCCCCTTATTGAGTAGGTTTCACTGCTCAGATAGGTTAAATGTAGAGGTCAAATTCTTCAGTGTGCAAGCACAATGGTCACTCACTTCACTTAATATTCAGAACTAATTTGTTCCTTCTCATTACAATACTGCATTTGAGTCATCTTAAAATTCCCATACAGCTTTTTTTTTTCTTTAACTTCCATAGACGTACAATGCCACTGATCAGAGCAAATACTGAGAAATAGTGGCGATTTGTTTTATACTGCCAGAGTGCAGATGCTGTATTTCTGAGCATGTCTTTTTAATTCTTTGTTCATTACAATAATCTTTCAACTCCAGTTAATCCTCAAAACCACCAGCAATGTCATTCATTTCCTTATAGATTTAATGCCTTCTGAAATAAAAGCTTTTTTGATCAAAATCCTGCACCAACAACCTTCCATAAACATATATGTTTTTCCATCTCATGCGTAGGGCAACCTATTATACTGCCTTTATGTGATGATTGCTGGAGTGTTGAGCTCATTACTGTCATCACCACAGTTGTTATACATAAAATAGATGTCAGGTATTGTACCAAATTCAGCACTGCAGCTGCGAGATGCATCCCCTTACAGAAAAGTGGATGCAGTCCCCATTTACTTTAGTTATTTATATAGAGATGGGTCCCATATTGATGTCATTTACAGGGCCACCCACTTACTGATATGGGTTCCTGCCCATATCTTGCATTGGACAAAAATGTCTTAGCCCATCACTAGTTCTATATCGATTAAATGAATAAGACAGAGATGGAGTTGGGTGATCAAACTTTAAGGATAATTAAGCTATATATTGTTTCCTCGATAGAAGTATAAGACAGTCGATAACGTGTTGATAGAATTATTTCCATCCATGTTTTGACGGACGCCACAAATGAAAATAGTGCCGCACTGAACTATATGGCATCAAAATAGGATCTAAAGTTTTGAGAATCCCTAACCAATAAATGACATTTTGTAATTGAGAAAAATGTCATTAATATTGAGTTATAAAAACAGGATATTTCTGTTTTTTAATTGTTTTAGCACCGTTTTCGCTTTTGTTGTGCTTTTTTTTTCAGTTGCACTTCTCTGTCTCGTTTTCGCCTACAGAAGTTTTTCACTTTTGACTGTTGTACCTAATTTCACACCCCACTTCGTCGGCGAGAGCGTGCCAATCTTCCAGTTTTCTCATATCAGCTATTTCTAACGATTGTCTAGTAAGGCACAGTTCGTCATAGTCAGACTACTAACTGGTTAATCTAGCTAGTGTTAACTTCCCACGTTAACATTTAGTTAACGTTAACTACCTAGCTCAAACTCTGTGAAATACGCTCAGGTGGGTCTTGTTCTGACAATGTCTTAACGTAGCACATACATAGATGGCTCTCTGCGTAAACTAGGGAGGATATTCTGGTAGTGCAAATGGCCTTTTCAGAAAATGCTGCTGATGAATTTAGGCTAAACTATATAAAGGTTTAAGGCTTAGAGAGTGTATATTTGTGTAAAGAGAAAGAAAGTTAGGGGGGATGCCTTTTTAGGCAATCCACCTGCCAGAAAATGCATCGCCTCTTAAACCTACCTGCATTAGTTATTACATCAATGAGACCCATTTTACTAGCTTGTAATTTTACCAGGGCATGTTTCGCATTTAATTTAATGTTGTGATTTTAGTAAGTATAGTAATTAATAGTATTTTGTGTAAATATACTATATTTATAGTATATTTTGTGTGTGTGTGTGTGTGTGTGTGTGTGTGTGTGTGTGTGTGTGTATTAATATATATAATTTCTTAAAAGATAACATAAAATAAAAACAAATGACACTGTATTAAAGGAGATATTTCAAAGTATGTGTAAAATTGTTAAAATATAGTTTTTGACCCAGTAGATAAAATACACCTAAAGACTCAAAATGTGCCATTTTAATGGACTGACTCATAGATATGTGGGTGTGGCAGTGAATCCAAATATGGAAATGTGGGTGTGGCAGTAAATCCATATAGGGAAATTAGTGACAAGAAGACGTTATACATATCTTTATATTTCTGCTTATATCTATGTAAATATGGGTAGGGAATTGAATTCATATATCGACATATGGGTGCAAGTGTGAGTTTTAATTCATATGCCAACATGCGGGTGTCGGTGAGCTACTGAATGGAAATATGGGGCTGGCGTCAAGTCCATATATAGATGTAGGTGTAAAATAAAATCTGTATGTATATGTGGCTGTCACCTTGTTCAGGAAATTATGGGTTTGGCATTGATTCCATATACATGGTGGGTGAGGCACTTAATGTACATGTAAAGAAGTGACAGGTAATTCGTATACCTGTTTGTAAATATGGGTATAGAATTAAATTTGTATAGTGTGATTTCATGCGAGAGTCATGGAGTCCATAAAGGTAAACGTGGGACTGGCATCGAACCCATGCTGAATGCCTTTTGATGGCTGGGTACGGAAAACGGATGTGAAAGACACGCCCACTGGTCTGATGTCATACCTCTTTTTAGTAAGAAACAAAACGTTGTGAGGAAACGAGAGTTAAATTAACAAAACAGCAAATAATGTAGTAAAGTTGCTAAGAATAAAAAATATCGAAAACAAAGAGGGCTTGTAAGAGGTTTACACCTTTCTCTTTTTGTATTTCAGGTGGCATTGATCTTATTACCCAGAATTCCCTAGAAGACCACATAATGAGATGAGTGACACAGGAAGAGCCTTCATCTCTGGTAAGCGTTTTAGCATGTTTGTGCTACCAGCGACGCGTTTTGACACAAATGTTCATTGAAATTTACACAGGCAACAGGAAGTTCGACCAATAGTTAGCTGAAGTCGGAGTCGCTGAAGTTTGGATCTGCTTGAGTGGGCATTGCTAAAGATCCACCACGCTAACGCTAAGAGTTTATCTGAGAAGAGTGCTTTATATAGTAGATCGCGTAGCTACAAAGCAAAGAATTTCAGGATTTAGCAAACATTTATCTCATGAAAACTTTTTATGATAAATCTGTGTCATTTGAGTTCATTGAACAGCAAAAGCTACTCAAAGTAATGCAGTCGACCTGATTCACCTCCTGTAAACAAATCATGGTGCTTGACCAGTGAACTGCCTCTGGTTCAGTGATTCAGTCATTTTAAACCCCAAATGTCTGGAATGGTAATTTTCTTAAATAGCCATCTTCCTGCTGATGGGATTGGAACAGTTCCCAGAACAAAACAAAGTGATTAGACGACCTGGCTCTGACAATTTAGCCTAGCAATCTGGACGCAAAACACTCAGCCATAGGGAATTCCACAGTGAGACACCACCTGTCAAATTAGCATGGGTTATTTATTTATTTAAAAATGTTAAATGATGAGGGAAGTAAAAAAAATTACACCTTAAAACTTTAAAGTGCGTAAATGCTGTTTACTGGCTAAATAGCGTTTGTCGCATATTAGCGGTTTTAAACAATTTGATCTATAGGTAGATAAATTTAGCACTAAGTATAAACAAGCTTTCACAAAAAAAAAAATGACAGGGAAATGGCGGTAATACCAACATTTTCCTCACATGTGATGTCAGAATATTCAGAAAATCCTCCATATTCAAAATGTCATACGTTAACTACACTTAGCAGTAATTGCTAAACTTCTTTTTAACACGGTTTCTGGAGCAGCTGAGTAATAATTTAATTTAAACCTCGGTTTTTGTGATTATGAGAGAAGTAAAAAGTTGTTTGAACAATTGGTCTATAAAACAAAGTACGTAACTGCTGTTTCTTGGCTGACGAGCTTCCATCGGAAATCGTTGCTCTATGCTAGTTGCACAAAGCCACACAATATGCAGACCAGTGGGCAGCATTTCAATTTATGTTTGCTAATGTTTTCTGCATTAGCATGCTCAATAGCCTGGAAATCTGTTTTCAACCGCACTGCGGAGGGTAATGAGGCAATCGATGGATTGCTAGGCTGCATTTTTAGCATCATACTTAGCCTGTCAGCTAATGCAGACTTTATAAATATGTTGTTTATTGATTGGTATGTGTGTCAGTCAGTAATAACATCCATCTGCATTTTGGACAAAGTGTGTGTGTGAGTGTGTGTGTGTGTGTGTTACTGCTAATGGGTTCAAATCAGTAAGATATGGTTTGAGATATAAATATATGTGTGTGTGTGTGTGTGTGTGTGTGTGTGTGTGTGTGTGTGTGTGTGTGTGTGTCACTGCTAATGGGTTCAAATCGGTAAGATACGGTTTGAGATATAAATCCTGTAGCACTTAGCGTTTCATGACAGGCATAGTGCTTATTTGCGCAATCAATCTGAATTACTTATATAGTCACTGTGATGTAGCATCACATCTGTACATTCTTATACGATCGCTAAAAGAAAAGAGAACGCATCAGAGGCTCTCGGATCGACGTCCGCCCCCTTTTTATGGCTGACTGCATGGACGAAAAGGAACGATTCTGCCGCATCAGTACTTTGCTAGGCTCGTTGTGCAGAATGAAAAAGTGAGAGTAAGAATTTGTATGTTGGTAACGATAAATAAGATCATGCCGAGTGGTAAGTGCTCACTTGCACTGTTAGCATTTTTAGCAAACGTATCACTTGTTATAACAATTTTGGGAATATAGAAATTAGTTTGCAATAGCGCGACTTTTTAATTGGCTACGCAGTACCTGAAAAGAGTATTGCTACAGCATTGCTACTGTTTTACCAAAAAATTTTTATCAATTCTGTTTAGCAACATTGTGATTTATCATATTTGGGTTATGTAAAAATATTTTGGCCTTTTTTGCTACACTGTATTGGAAATTACACCTACAAAATCTGAAATGTGTTCTGGGATCCTCTGCAGTTCAGTCATTAAATTGAAAACGCATGCATTTTTGCTAGGCATCTGTGAAATATGGCCACATAGCATAAACCCATAGCTAGCTAGCATGTAGCTGTTAAGTCTTTAATTGTATAGACTTTGGAATGATGGAATAACAACAAAAATAACACATAAATGTTAGGAACATCAACATTTTCCTCAGATGTGTTAGTCAAATATTAATAAAATGCTGCATATGAGAAATATTAAACTTTACGTACAATTAGCGTTGGTGGCTAATCATTAGATAAACACTGTAAATCTGTGACTGGATGTTTAATTGTACAATTATCAGTATGCTCAATAGCTGGAACTCGACTGTTTTCGACTGCACTTTGGAGGGTAATGAGGTGATCGATGGATCGCTAGGCTGCATTTGTAGCATCATACTTAGCCTGCCAGCTAATGAAGACTTCATAAATATTGAGTGGTAGACCAGAAATGTGCCCTCAGTTCCAATGGTGTTCAATGATTAAGGTGAAAACATCTGCACTGTTGCTAGGCAACTGTGAAATAAGTCCACAGAACATAAACCGGGTAGCTAGCTAGCATAAAACTGTTAAGCCTTTATTTATATACGGTAGACTTTGGAAAGGTGGAACGACAACAGAAATGACACAGTAATGTCAGGAATAGCTGTGGTGTGTTAGTAAAATATGCATAAAATGCTGCATCTGAGAAATATTATACTTTAATTACAATTAGCATATTGGCTAAACATGTGATAAACACAGTAAATCTGAGACTGGAGTGGATGTATAATTGTACAACACATGCACTTCTGTACAAATCTAACCTGTGTGTGTGTGTGTGTGTGTGTGTGTGTGTGAGAGAGAGAGAGAGAGAGAATCTGTATTGAATTGTCGCATTACTGTAAGCAGTGTGTGTTCATTGCTGTTAACTGCAGTGTGCATAGGACAGGTGCTATTGAGTAATGCCAAAACTCTCTCTCTCTCTGTCTTTGTGTGTGTGTGTGTGTGTGTGTGTGGGTGTGTGTGGGTGTGTGTCCGAGTGTCCTCTCTCCTTATCTTTTCAGTGCCAGCAGGACTTCTATCATGAGGGCTCTCCACACACACACACACACACACACACACACACACACACGCACACAGCTACACTACCCTCCCCACCCACACACATACATGCACACACTTCATTCAGTGAGTACTTGAATCATCAATGAATAGTCAATTATAACATGTAATTTTCTTGAATGAGTCCAAAAACACAGTGGATAATTGCAGTGTATCAATACTCATTAAGTATAATTATGTAATTTGTGTGCAATTAACGTGTAATTATCATGTAAAAATTATGCAATTATTATTATAATCCACTATACAATATTCATCAAATTCATAAAAATAAAGTGCACTCCGGGAAAATAGAGAAAGGAGAAAAGAGGGCTAAAGAAATAATATAACATTTAAACCTCAAATTTATTTATTCGACTTATTTATTTAATAAAAATGCCTGGTGGTTGGAAATCTGAAATCAGCTTAAGTAGGTTTTTGTGATTTTTTAATAAATGCTATAAATTTGTAGTTAATAATAAAATTGTTCAAGTATTAAATTTAAATTAAAACAAATTAATTAAAACAATTTTTATTTTAATAATAAAAATAATACTTATTAAAAAAAACTAAGATACATTGTATCAGAACTTATCAGAAAAAAGGTGAGGGAGACATACAGTAACCTTGTTGCGTAAGTATTCACACCCCTTAACTAATACGTTTTCGAAGTAGCTTTTAATTTTATTAAACCGCTCGCGTGTTCACGAGTTTTGAGTGCACACACATGTCCACAATCACAGTCTCACCACAGTCGCTCTACATAAACAAACTCTAACTCACAGTCTTCGCCTTACTTGACTTACCAAGCCGCCGTCCGTGTGTTGATGTATCTGGTTACGACTTTGTTGTTTACTGATTATCTGCCTTTTCCTGTGATACTGATCCGCTTCTGTTTGCTGATCGTCTGACCTCGTCTGTCCTAGTTTACACTTTTGCCTCCTGTTTCGGATCTCTCTGTCTGGATGTGTTTATTAAACAGTCTGCATTTGCACCCGTCTCTGTCTCCTGGGGATTTCTTGACACTGCCATTTAGGTGTGTGTTGACATTTTAGATCCACTGTATGGGGCTCTGTTTGAGCCCAGATATGGAAATGTGAATGTGCTGTTGATTCTATATATGGAAATGTGGCTGTGTCTTTGGTTCCATATATAGAAATGTCGTCAAGGGGTTTGTAGATGTACCAGGGGTCCAATGGAATGCCTCGCCTCCCATCTCTACTGTGTATACTCTGGCTTCTTTTATTTTGGCCATGTTTGGCTTTGAGTCCATGTATGGAATAATGAGTATCCTCAATTTAATATATTGATGTGTGGGTGTGTCCTTATAGGCATTTATGGAAATATGGGCATTTGTGTCATTAAAGGCGTTTTGTGTTGACTACAACATCCAGCAGCCCCAGCACATAACATGAGGCTTTGCTGACTCTCTCTGGTCATGTGACTCCTACAATCCTGCTATTCGCGGATGTTTTTATATCCGCACACAGATCTACAAATCGTTACATGAGTAGGGAATTGTGAAAATTTTTTGAAAATGTGTGTCTGTATATTGAGTCCATATACATAAATGTGGCTGTCTTTGATTCCATATATGGACATGTGGGTGTGTCATTAAAGGCACTTATGGAAATGTGGGCATGTCAGTGAGGATATATATAAAAACATGAGTAGGGAATTGTGTACATTGTTTGGAAACGTGACTCTGTATATTAAGTCAATATACGGTAATGTGGTTGTGTTTGATTCCATATATGGACATGTGGGTGTGTCATTAAAGGCATTTATGGAAATGTGGGCATGTCAGTGAGAATATATAAAAACATGAGTAGGGAATTGTGTACATTTTTTTTAAATTGTGTGTCTATATTGAGTCCATATACAGAAATGTGGTTGTCTTTGATTCCATATATGGACGTGTGGGTGTGTCAATAAACACACTTATGGAAATGTGGGCGTGTCACTGAGGATATATATGAAAACATGAGTAGGGAATTGTGTACATTTTTTGGAAACGTGACTCTGTATATTGAGTCAATATACAGAAATGTGTGTGCATCTTTGATTCCATATATGGAAATGTTGGGTGTTTTATTGACGCCATACATAGAAAATGTCCTTAAAGGCAAATGTGGGAGTCCAATTTAGTTTTACAATAATATAAGAAGAAGAAGCCTTGTATCCTTTTATCACATATACATAACTGCACAGTGAATTTCCACATATCCCAGCTTGTCAGGACGTTGGGGTCATGCTCGGTAAGCCATGATACCACAACTGTAGACCCCTGACCTGCATAAAATGAACAAAAATTTTAATTATTTATTTTTTTAATAATGGAAGCCTAAGAGAACCGACACCATTAAATATATTTGGTGCTGTTTTTTAAGAGCTACAGTAAGTTATACACCTTTTTTTCTTTTCCCTCTTACAAAGCGAAAGGAGACTGCATGGGTCATCACTAAGTACTTAAACACACACACATACACAAATACCATGTTTTGCCAGTGGCCTCTAATTACAAGCTGATTGCCAATATGTATAATTACAGTGATCATGGCACTTATTATCGGTTATTATCTCTGGCTTCACGGTGTGTTTATCCATGCTGTGCTTATAATTATACTGTATAGTAAGTGTAGTGTCCAGATAATTGGGTCAGATGTCTGACACACACACACACACACACACACACACACACATTGCAGAGATAATAAAAGACCATTCTTTTTTTTCTCCCAAGACCTCTTTTTTTATGGTACGATTTTTTTTTTTTTTTACTGAGGGTATAATCCCTGAAACCGTAAACGGGAAATTAGATCCATTCGAGTCTGATTTACCGTATCCCCATTTCTCCTCTCCTTTTGTCTTTGTCTAAGTGTCTTCAACCCTTCCTCTTTCTTGCAGCCTGTAAGACGTGCGCTGCATAAGCCCACAACCGCTCCATGTTTTATTTCCTCACTTTCGGTTTCTTCATCGCGAAGCACTTTTGCTGAACGCTTGTAATTGTAAATGTGATTTATAAATAAACTTGACATTTACGGCCCTGCGTCGGTGAGCTGATGATCCCCCTTCTGTTTGTCCCAGAAGTTTGTAATCGATATTTCAAAAAGTCACCTTGGACGTGTTCTCACAGGACTTTGGGTTGTCGCTAGAAAGATTTAGCAGCCGGGTTGCAGCGGTAGAACGGAGGTTCTGTCGCAGAGTGATTTGAATGTAATTAGCTGCCAAGTTCGAGTTTGGAAGTTTTTACCGAATATCATAGTCTTTATTTCTAACTTGCATTATTGACATGACATGCACAATTTTGTTTAGTAGTTAATTGTTTTGAAAATAACTGTGTATGACTATTCCATAAAATGTATTATTTTTAATTAGGGCTGTCGAAGTTAACGCGAAAATAACGCATTAACGCAATCGGAAATTGTCGCAGAAAAAAATGCCGTTAACGCAAATTTTAATTTGGCCCTGCGATTCACCCGTAGTTCATGTTGAGGCTTGTCGCGCACTGTTTCAGTAAGAGTAAGGCTGCGTCCGAAATCACATACTTCCGTACTGAACAGTACACTAAAACAGTACGCGAGCGTGACTAGTGTGTCCGAATGTGCAGTATGCATCAAGCAGTAGGTGAAAAGTTCCTGGATGACGTACT
>JAOVVF010000048.1:5764549-5776372 GCA_028565595.1 Duopalatinus emarginatus
CTTGCCCAAGGACCCTTATTGGTGTAGCACAGACTGGCTGCCCAGATCAGGAATCAAACCCAGGTCTCTCACATGGGGAGCCAATGATGTTACCACTCTACCACACCAACCACAACCCAATATTGACAATACAAGATTGACAACACAACAATACAACATTGACAACACAGCATTGACAATAAACCACAAGTCACGGTATTTGATTAATGATGGCAATAGCAATCATGGTAATGTTGACCGTGGAAAACAGATACAGCATACTTACTTCCCTAAATACTGTTTGATAAGCTTATGGTCTGCTGCCCACATATGCGTTCTGTATAAAGGCTGTACTTGTACTGATGGATGTCTTTGTCTGTGTCTTGGTTTGTGCAGGACGAGGAAGCTGATAAACCATGGAGCGGTTTGTTTTGTGCATGATGCTGTTGGGGGTTTTGGTGAGAGGACAGCAGTGCCCAGGTCGATGTATCTGCCAGACCATCTCGCCCACCCTGACCTTGCTTTGTGCCAAGACTGGACTCCTGTTTGTGCCGCACACTATTGACCGCAAGACCGTAGAGTTGAGACTGACGGACAACTTTATCACGGCTGTCCGTAGGAAGGACTTCTTGAACATGACAAACCTGGTGCACCTGACACTGTCCCGCAATACAATAAGCCAGATCGCACCTCATGCCTTTGTTGGACTCAAAGCATTAAGGGCACTTCACATGGATGGCAACCGACTGACTGATATAAAGAATGACCAGTTGAAAGGTTTGGTCAACCTTCGACATCTGATCCTGGGGAACAACCAGATTCACCATATTGACCCTTCGTCCTTTGACGAGTTTGTGTCCACTATTGAGGATTTGGATTTGTCTTACAACAACCTGAGGACGTTGCCGTGGGAGGGTATAGCCAGGATGACCAACATCAACACGCTAACTTTGGACCACAATCTTATTGATCACATCGGAGCTGGAACTTTCACGTTACTCACCAAACTGGTCCGCTTGGACATGACGTCCAACCGTTTGCAGAAGCTGCCCCCAGACTCGCTGTTCCAGCATGCTCAAGTGCTGTCTGACCCGAAGGGTTCCTCTAGTTCCTCTAGGCTAACCGTAAGTTTTGGAGGGAACCCTCTCCACTGTAACTGCGAGCTGTTGTGGTTGCGCAGGCTCACCCGTAAGGATGACCTGGAGACTTGCGCCTCACCTGAGCATCTTATGGACAAGTACTTCTGGTCTATTCAAGAGGAGGAGTTTATTTGTGAACCTCCACTCATTATCAAGCACCACGCCACTAAGCCGTACGTAATGGAAGGACAAGGCGTGACTCTGAAGTGTAAGGCCATGGGTGATCCAGATCCTACCATTCACTGGCGCTTCCCTGATGGAAAGCTGGTCCACAATAACTCGCGTACCATCCTATACGACAACGGCACTCTGGACATCTTAATTACAACCTTGAAAGACAGCGGGGCGTTCAACTGTGTCGCCTCAAACGCTGCTGGAATTGCCACGGCAGCTGTAGACATTAACATGATTCCGCTGCCGTTGTTTGTCAACAACACCAGTCACATGAAAGAGGCTGACCCCGGCCTGTCTGATATCACCACCTCCACAAAATCTGGCAACAATGACACCAAGCAGCAGGACAAGAGGGTGGTGGTGGATGAGCTGACCTCCAATTCAGCCATGATCCACTGGCCTTCAGAGCGACACATTCCTGGAATAAGGATGTACCAGATCCAGTATAACAGTACCATGGATGACACTCTGGTCTACAGGTGATATGTCTGTATATATATATATATATATATATTATAGACTGCTATTTGTTATCAATTAAGCATTGGTTAACTGATCTAGGGAAGCTTTCAGGAGCTGTTTTCGTCATCAGAATGGTGATTACAATTAATTCAAAGTGGTTTAATAGTTATAGCCCATGTGATAGGTCATAGCATTTCGTAGGTAGAAACCGTGGTAAGGCTATTTCATGGGCGTTTTAAGAATTCCAATGAAACCTCTAAACTATGCCAGCAGTGTAGCCGTAAGACTCTGGGTAAACGTAACTGGCATTGGTTGGCAAGAATCGTTTCACACAATAAGAATGCAACACTGCTTCAACTAAGATCGAAATTCAATGCTGGGGCCTCAACAAACATCATTGTGAGGTCTGTTTCAGCAGTACTACACTCCTGGGGGGGGGTTGCCTGTAGGTACTAGGTATGTCTGTGGTAGCCAGTCATAGACTGGCATCTCATGCAAGGTTTACTGGATCCACTGCTTAGAGCATATATACTGAAAATCAATGAATTTATGAATCTGAGTTCAGTTTGGATTTTGGCTTAACAATAGGCAAGGAAAGCTTTATATATATAATTGATTGCAATCAAACAATTTTGCAAAACCTAGTAACACATTTTTATATTTTTTCTTACTCAAGTAGATGTATTTCACTTTTTAAATTCATTTTAATGTCATTATTTTAACATTTGTTTTGCTTGAGGCATGTGATTTGGTCTTGTCTTCACACTTGATTTGTCAGTGGCTTGTTACCCCATTGTGTTCACCTGTTTGTTGTTAGCTTTTAATTAGCATGTCTATTTAAACCTTACTGTTTCCACCCAAGCTCTTTTGATTCATTTAGTCTTGTTAGGTGCAGGGCTTGTTTTCTGTGGTATGGTTTCTTTGTCTACTCATCCATCTGCTTGTTTTGGTTTAGTTTAGTGTTCAGAACAGATGCTAGCATCAGATCTAAATACGGTTTAGATGTTTAGCATTTTATATGCTTGAGTATATAGAATATTTAATATGTAGCAGTAGTATATAACAGAGGAATTGTAACAAACAGGAATGTTTTACTAGTTGTAAAGTATGTCTATAGTGTTCAGAATTCAGCACAACGTCCTACATACCCCATGAGTCAGTCTGTTTCTTATAGAGATTATAAAAATAACACATTGCTTTGTAATGTTTTCAGGAAAAATTCAATTTCCACAAGCCACCCAGCTATTAATCACGAATGTTCTGGTTCATTAGCCACTTAGAGTAACCTTAGATCAAACACAAATTAGACAATATGTCATGATTAAACATTAGCAAGGCTTGAACTTTAGGGCAAGTCATATCAATTCTGCTGAAATGTGACATGTACAAGAGAATGTCTCAAGGATAAAAGGGAAATAAAAAGGGAAAGATGTGAAAAGTGTTTGGTGCATTAAGACCAAAATAGAGTTAGCACAGTTTAAGGTTTAGCAACCATCCTTTTAAATATCCTGTTAAATTTCTCTTGGTTTATAATTAAGACCAGACTTTACTGGTGAATAAGGAGTCATTTAATTAATAATTTGCTGAGATTTTCTGCCTTTTTTGCTATACATATGAATCTTTATCTTATTAAACGCGGTTAAATTTGCATTCTGAATAAAAACAATGTCAACAATTCTGTTGTTGATGCTAGAATTCAAATATATATTTGGAAAAAGTGGTCACCTTCAGTGATAAAAAAAAAAAAAAAAAAAAAGTTTATATTGTTTAATAGGAATTTTTAAACAACAATTAAAAAAAAATATGTATATATATATATAAATCTTTTTAACTTCAGATATTACAATTAAGTTTTAAAACCTTTTTTTTTTTTTAAATGTGTTTCTTTGTAATTAAAGTGAATAATTATACTAAACATAACTTGAGTATGAATTAAAGTCAGGAAAAGGTTAATTGTTTAAAAAAGGTTATTGTTTTAAAAAGGTAATTAGATGTAATTAACACTTTCATGATAATTGCTGATTTAATTTCTTTTTCTGTTGTAATTTTGCATTTTGATAAATTTATGAATGTATATTTATGCAAATGAAGCGTACAATTAAATTTTTAGCACATGATAAAATACTTTTTTTGTTTAATTAAGAAAATACAGTTTTATTTTACTCACTGTATTTCTTGTTTTGTTGTAAAATCAAACATGAATCCAAGAATAATCAACAGCATAACAATATTAATTAGTGGTAGTAAATAAAATTTAATAAAAAGTAAATAAAAATAAAAAATTGCATAAAAGGGCATAATTGAAAGGCAGGTATTAAGCTTTCGATAAAGGAAAGAAAAAACAACAACAACAGAAACTTACACTGACACATCATGTAATTGTAAAGTGGGCGGAGCTTGACGCCTTCTTTAAAAACGGTGTTTCAGATCATTGTGAGAGGTCAAGACGAGGTTTAATGGATGCAGTTCCTCCAAAACTATTACTACATTTGTCATTTCCACCTGTTGTGTAAACAAAAACGTCCATGGCGTCATGTGTTACTTTTTCAGAGCTAGTCTTACAAGGAAAGGACCATGAAATGATAAATTGATGTGTCATACACATTAACATGATGGATGAAGTTTGCTCCACATCCTCACGATCACACAATACATCTTACATCCTTGATTGCTCACGTGTGTCCTGTTATAAACAAGTGCTAAAACGGATTGACTCTTTGGTACGGAAGCATATGGGAGATTAAAAAAAAAAAAAGATGCTAATTGTGTAGCTTTCCATTAAACGAAATGTCCTGCCTTTCTCTCTCCGAGATAGATGCTGCACATTCTTTTTTTTTTGCAGTTGCCCAAATGTCAGAGAGCTGGGAAACTAGGACAGTGTGTGTGTGGGCGAAAAATGCCAGAAATTCATGTACGAGCGTGTTAATCACCAGCATCTCAATATTGGCAGTTGTGAAGTGTTAGCCGATGTGTGAATGTGAGGGGAAAAAACACTCATTTATTGAGAGTATCCCTGTAGGAGGACTTTAAAAGATCTGCACACATTCTTTTTTTTTTCCTCTTGAAATAGGGTTGTGCTAATAGGTCGCCATTTACATTGATGAAAAACGCACTTGGCACTAAAAGAAGAACCCTCGGTGGGAAAGTTCGGCTGATTTCAAAGGCACTGTGCATGTGGGGGGAAAAAGTGTGGCCGAGACTGTGTAGGAGAGGTCTTGCTGACTTGAAGTAATGCCAAACCATGTAGGTGGACGCTGTAGAATATAAGCAGCCTACGTAGAGTCATGCTAGTGCATGGAGCTGGTGTTAACTCATTGGCACAAAAACAAATGCAGTTTCTAATTTGGGATTCTAATTTAAAAACCAAGTCTGGTGCACTAAAGCTCATTTTATTCCACAATCCTGAGCTTGAGTTTCTGCCATTGTTTTGAGCACGTCCTGTAGTTTCCTCCCACTTCGCAAAATGTGAATTGGCCAAACAGTATTGCCCCTAGGTTTGAATGAGGGTCTGCAGGCTACCCAGTGATGGACCAATGTTTCATCATGGGTGTCTGTCCAGAGTGCTTGGATTCCACCATATTGTACCTAATCAAAATGAATGGACCCAACTGAAAAATAGGTAAATTCTGATTCAATAACAGGCTGCTATCTGCGTATCAAGCTGAGTATCTCATCACTAGTCCAGACATGTAGTAATTCTCCTGAATCTACAGATTTCCAACCGAGCTCTGCCCCTGCCCTGAACCTTAACCATTTATTACCATTCTTCATACAAACCAGCTCATCACACGTCTCTCTATCAACCACAGAACACACTTGGAGATGATATGTGACCTTCATGTATAGCCTCTGACTCTTATCAGTACATCACTCATGCTGATATGCTGCTATTTCTTCACGTCACCCCCCTGATCTCCTCTCGGACTAGATTCATGTGTACTCAGCTTCAGAAGACCATGAATCACTGGGAACAGACCAAAGTCGTTTTTTGTTCCAGAGAGAACTGTAAGCCTTCATTAAACTAGACAATTCAATTCAATTTTATTTGTATAGCACTTTTAACAATGGGCATATCCATGATGAGCAAGCTTGTGGAACCAGAGAATTAGTTATAGTTATAAGGCTGTAATCTGTTCATTGATGGACATTGATGGAAAGAGTAAATCCAATCTGTTCATCCATCGTTATCTAGCGATGACTGTTTATATCCGTCATAGTCCCACAGGATTCATGGTGTCTTCATCGGTCTATTACAGTCTTCTCTAGACCGTCTATGTGGTTTCATTCTTAGTAGCAGTGATGCTCAGCAGATGAGACTTCAAGAAGATATAGGAGGGTCAGGGGTTTAGGGAGCAGGAGGAATTGGAAACCCAGGGTCACTGGTATCTCCTGGTGCCTCAGTCATATTAGGTGTCGCTCATCCAAATGGGAAGTGAAGAGAGAAATCAGAAAGTTAGTTATGCTCGTTTATGCAGTGGTTGCATAAAATGTATGTTGTGCAGAGAGTAAGCATAAACTCTGGCAAACTGGATACAACAGAATAACTACAAGAGAGTACCAGAATGTGACACAGATATGAGGGCACCGTGGGGACGAACTTTGGTAGAAAAGCTTCCAGCTACATAGAGTTCTACCAAGATCAGATCAGCCAATTAATGTGTTTGTATCAGACTTCAATAATTTGTTTTCTAATCAGACTTTCTGTCTTTACTTTAGGATGATTCCCTCCGAGAGCAAGACGTTCCGGATCAATGACCTTGCGGCGGGACGCGAGTACGAGTTGTGCGTCCTTGCTGTGTACGATGATGGCATCACGTCCCTCACTGCCACACGTGTGGTGGGCTGTGTCCACTTCCGAACCGCGCCCGAGACTGGACAGTGCCAGTTTGCTCAAGCGCAGTTCCTGGGCGGTACCATGATCATCATTATCGGTGGCGTCATCGTGGCCTCTGTGCTCGTCTTCATCGTCATCTTGATGATCCGATACAAGGCGTACGGCTCGGCCGACACCTCCAAGGTCAAAGGTGCAATGTCTGGAAGTGTCCACCAGTCAAGTCGCACAACCTCAAAGAAGCAGGAGCATGTGGGCGAGTCTCCAGTTGGTACAGATTGCCATGCTATTGCGCTACTTAGCCTTGAGAATGAGACTCAGGACGAGGCGAAGGCACTGAGCCCTCTGGTTAACTCAGAAGTGGCGGCTTTGGCCTGCTCCGTACCTGCTCCGCCTGTTCCACCGTCCCGCAGGGCAAGTTTAGGAGCCCCGCCTTCAGACGATGCCCAGACGGACAGCAGCCTGACAGGCTCCACCATGTCGCTTTGCCCCATGGGCACCAGCACAAGCGACAGAGACAGGAAGCGGACGCCAGTCGCCATCGGGTTGCTGCCCGGTGAGCTGGCAAGGGCGAGGCACCGCTTCTCCTTTGATGGGGACTACACGCTCTTCCAGAGCCACAGCTACCCGAGGCGGGCCCGTGCCCGTCGCCACAAGTCCAGCTCACAGCTAGACGTCTCGCCTCCGACTGAACGCCGCATCACGTTCAGCAGCAGCACCGAGTGGATGCTTGAGAGCACAGTGTGAACAAACGCAACACACACACACACCAACACACACGGGTCCCAAACTCATTCGACAAGCTCACTACTAGCAAGTCTAGTCTTTATTTCATCAGTTATCACAGAGGAATTGAATCTGACTCAAACAAGATCGCTGATATTGTCCATTAGTGTCCACTAATTCACTAATAGCATTCCAGAGTGGAGGTGGCTGCAAGACTACCTTTTATGTCCCTGTTCTTGCCCACTCGCTCTTAACTTATCCCGACGTTTTCTATCGTATTCCGCGACCTTGACCAGGAAAGATGGGTTAATGAAAGCGGTGTATATCTGTCACACATTTTCAACACTCTTCCCGGTCAAATCCCAGTCCTAGCACACACCATTCCAGTCCAGACTATCAGACGTCTGTGACGCCAGTTCATTTGTGTATTCCACTTCCCTCCAGACACAACACTCTGCACACTGGCCCCCATTTTCACCTCGTGTCAGTCGAATCCCTGTACGCTGGTATCTTGCACTTAACTAGCTTGAGAATGGATCCAGTAAAATGAATAGGACATCCTTGTGTATAAAAACGCATCCGTGTAATACATCACTGTCTCCTATTGTCAGAGTGACCTCAAAAACCAGGCTTAAGTGGTTCGATGGGGAAAAGTATTGCTGATGCTTTGCAAGCACTCAAATCAAGCTCAGGATTATCGGAGCAGGATTGAATATTCAAAACAAAAACAACTTTATTGCAATACTAAGCCTGCCTATTTCACATCTTTCACAGTGGTTGTATATTTTAGTTGCATATGTAGATTTCTAATGCTGTGCTCAGATTCTCTGACTTTTCACATCAGACACTTCCACAAGTAATTTGTGGAATGTGCCGAAAAGGGATTGGTACATCTGGAAATCAACCATGGTTTTACTATGATAGTTTACAGTAAGTATGGTTATTATATAGTTAACCCATAATTCTAACCTGAACTACTGAACTATCTTATGGGTAACTATGTTTCCATAAGATTGTGCAATGGTTTTAGTACTGCACCCTGTGGTATACCACAGTAACTGTGTTACACTTTTCTTTCCCGCAAAAAAATACGGTATGGGTAACATGCCGTAAGTACACCATGGCTAATTTTCGTGAGGGGTGGGAGGAGTCAGAAACGTGCCTGATGAACTAGACCTGAAGTAATCCTGCCAACCGTCAAGACGAATTCTGCGAAGAAGTGACGCGTTGTGTACCGATTGCGATTGGCCGAGGGATGGATCGGGCAGATTTTTTGCGCATGCGTCAACAATTACACCAGTTTAAAGTGCCGAACAAAACATGGGAATGTGTTCTATGATTTATGGATAATCTGAACTCTGCAGTTTGTATTTAGTCGGTTATAGAACTGCAGGTCTGTGTGTGTTTCTGGGAATGTGCGCAATATCACGTCTTTAAGTCACTTTTGAATTGCAGCTTCGTTATTAATGTTAAGTAATAATAATTTTCCGTTTTGATGTATTTTTCACGTTACATCCACAAACTTCGTTTGACTTTATTTGGGTTATATGTGATAGATCAACGCAACGTGGCGAGCAATTATGAATCTGTGTTTTGTTCGGCTCTTTGAACTGTGTTTACAAACATAAACGGAAGTTATGCAAGTGCTACGGTGTAATAGTGCTGTAAAATGTTAGCGCATGTGCAAAACATCTGATCGATCCGCCCCTCGGGCAATCAGAACGCGTATTCGCGCATTTGCTCGCGCATCCTCGGTACACATCGGACTGAGTGTACACTTCGGGTAGTCACAGACGGTTTAATCCTTAGTAGAAAACGTGATGTTTCAACATGGCCAACACGTGTTACTGTCAGTCTGCATAGAGTGCAGTGTTTTTATTTTACGTCCATTAACATTACTTGCGTGTTAGCATTTAGTTGTAGGTCTAATCTTTATTTGTTTTGTTTTTTTGTTTTTGCATCTTTAAAGCTTTTTGGTATGTTTCGTAAAACTAGCTATGTAATGTTAACAGTAAATTTGTCCGATGTTAGCTAACATACGTTGATTTCAAAACATTCTGTACTCACGGAACACAAGGATGCCACAAGTAAAAACTAAAACAAAACATAACAAAAACTAAAGAGTCAAGCTATTACTATTGTAAGATGATGGGAAGGATTCGTGTATCGATTGGGTTATCTACTGTTATGAAGGAGCAAATAAGATCTTCAGATGAGAACAAATGGATGGCAGGTGTTGCTCTAGAAGTAATGAGAAGAGGTTATTTCAGGATGTTACTTTGGGGAACATAACGTGATGGTGTTTGGATTAAATGAGCAGCCGAATAAAAAAAAATAGAAATTCAATTGTAATCTTTGGAGTTGTTTGGATTTGGTGATGAAAACGAAATAAGTTTGATAACTGATGAAAATAAAGCTTCAGATTTTGGGGATCCTGATACACACACACACACACACACACACACACACACACACACACACACACAGACACACAGACAGATGTTTTCATTTCCCCTCAT
This sequence comes from Duopalatinus emarginatus, assembly GCA_028565595.1. Classification (NCBI taxonomy): domain Eukaryota; kingdom Metazoa; phylum Chordata; class Actinopteri; order Siluriformes; family Pimelodidae; genus Duopalatinus; species Duopalatinus emarginatus. The sequence goes on from JAOVVF010000048.1 coordinate 5,774,380, forward strand.
GTGTTGTCCATGTTCAGTGTTTTGATTTAAAAGCACAGTCCGGCTCCGTTCTGCTTCAGACCGAGAGCACAAAGTGAAAAACGGTTGCCACACCCTTTCCCATAATGCAGCGGTGCCTTATTCCTGAACGTGTACCAATGGAAGATGTGCTGCTATGTGCCCATACGTTACATCCATCCTTTTGTTTAACGGTTATTTTTCTACGTGATGCCACGGCGAGACGTTTGGTGGATACGTGACTGCTCTGTTTTCTTTGTAATACGATCACGATGAGGAAAATGTCCAAACCCAAGAGTCCGGAGACACCGCACTGACTTGTGTGTGTCCGATCATTTTAGATGACTTTATGCACAGAAGACACGAGCTACAGAACATCGGACGCACATCGGAACAGTCTATACGACGCAGATTAAAAAAAAAAAAAAAGATAATATTATGAATTCATGCTGAATACATTCATTAGAAAAAGAGAAAAAAAAAACTGAGCCTGGGATTTTTTTTTCCTGTGGACTCATTCAGCCAGGATGCAGGATGGAGAACGTTATGATGAAAATCAGAGAAATCTGAGACTGTATGATCGTCATCGGTATTGTATCTGGCTGGTCTAGATTAAAATAAGAAAAAAAAACGAACAAACAAACAAACAAAAAAAAAAATTCTGCAAATGCAAAATACATATATGAATATATTCCGAACTATCTCTGTACGTGTTCCAAATATGTAAAGTCATAGGTGACGTGACTTTTTACACAGCATTCTGGGTGATGGCTGCCAGTTTTTACATTAAAAATCTGCGTCGTCACATCCTCCTTCTGATTTAGTTTATTAAAGGTTTGGACCACTTAAACCTGTGTGGGGTTTTGTTGGTCGTGTGTGTGTGCATGTGTGCGTGTTGGTGTGTTCGGTTGTGATTGGATTGTTGTGTGAAAAAAAAAAACAACAAAGAAATAAATTTTTCTTCACTGTTAATTTTGTTTGTAAATTAAAATGCTAAGTGACGTTTGATTTAAACACGTAAACAAGAAAACAAACAAATAAATAAATAAAAACCGAATATAAGAAAATATGCAATAAACAATAAATAAATAAACAACAAGATAAATCAATGAAAAAAAAGTGATTTTGAAAAAATATCTATATTTTAATTTTATTTTGCAATGCATTTTTGCATTTTATTACATTTTAAATTATGTTAAATAATGTTTTTAACAATTTGGTTATATAATTCCTCAAAAAGCTGAAATAATAAATTTTGTTATTAAACTCATTCAAATAAAAAAATAATAATAATAAATTGTAAACAAACAGAATAAAACGTAATATAAGCTAACAAATTAATAAGAATCACAAATAAGTAAATAAACAAACAACTAAATAACTAAACATTTAGTTTTTAATCTTATTTGCTATATTATTTTAAATTATGTGTGTCATATATAGGTCAAATCATTCCTCAATATTAAGTTTGCTTAAAGTCAGAAATATAATAACAAAAGTGTGTTTTGTCTTGAAAAAAAGAAGAATAAAAATATAAAATATAAAAAAAAAACCTAAATATACACAATGGATAAACAAACAAATAATTAAGAACACAAATACTACAAACTCAATATAAAGCACCAAACAAACAAATATAACAACAAACTATGAATATGAATCCATTCATACATCATTTTATTTAACATTTATAATAACTAATACATGAATAAAATTAATTCAGTTGAGTAAATATACTTATAAACATATGTTTAACATGTAAATGCTAACAGTGAAATGCTACATATTATCAAACATTAAGTGTGTGTGTGTGTGTGTGTGTGTGTGTGTGTGTGTGTGTGTGTGTGTGTATATATATATATATATATATATGTATACACACACACACACTAGGGCTGTCAAACGATTTAAAATTTAAACGCGATTAATCTCAGAATTTCATATAGTTAATCGCGATTAATCACATTTTTTTAATCTATGTAAATGAATAAGGCTT
>JAOVVF010000048.1:5791785-5804114 GCA_028565595.1 Duopalatinus emarginatus
AAAAATATTTTCTTTCTTTTTTATATCTTGCTCAGGGTTCCAGCTCATCTTCCTCCTCTGACAGCTCGTCATCTGATAGTGAAGATCAGCACAAGAAGAAGAAAAAGAAAAAGAAGAAAGTGAAGAAGGTACAGAAGGCTAAGGGAATATAAATGACTTATTTATTACCTATTTATTTATTTTTTATCTGTAACTTGTCCAATTAGAATTCGTCGTCTGACAGCTCCAGCGATGATGAAAAGAAAAAGAAGAAGAAAAAGAAGAAGGACAAGAAAAGAAAGAAGAAGAAAAAGAAGATGAAGAAAAAGAAAAAAGTGAGAGGAAGACTCATAAGAAATGAATGGAGACGAGTACATGGTGTCCTTGTAGAATTTTTTATTTATTTTCTGCCTAATTGTTTTTCAAGTACTCAAGCTCCAGCTGCAGTTCGTCCTCATGTGAGAGTGAGGATGAGAAATCAGACCGGAAATTTAAAAAGGTAGGATGTGTGTCACAAAATAGAACAAATATTTTTGTTGAATATCATTTTTAAATTCATTTTAATTAATTTATTCATTCAATCAATCAATCAATCAATTAATGAATTAATTCTCAAGATGCCTATGTATGAAATAGGGTGTAAAATAAACAAATACATATGTAAAACTGCAACAATTTAAAATATACATATATAAATTTAAAAATTAAATGTAATTAAGTAATTTAGTAAATTCTCAGGATATTAAATTAAATTGTTTTTCTAAAAAAAAAAAACTTTAAATCTAAATAATTTCAATTATTTCTCCAGCTTCTGCTTTTCTCTCATCAAAATATATGGTTTAAAAAATATTTAGAAATATAAAAATATTTTTTAATTTTTGGGTGAACAGGGTTTTAAATAATCTGTTTAATTTAAATAGTGTAATGTTGAATAATTAAACAATTGAAATTTGAATCAGGGAATTAATCTTATAGACTTTCTTATGAACGTAATAATAATGTGGTCTTGTTATTTTTTTTAGGTTGATAGCTAGCTGGCTAATCTGGGTTATTATTGGCTAATGGCTAAAAGATGTTTAATAAATTTTGTTTTCACATTGTTACTAGCAGGAATCTGAAAAGTGGTCACCGTGGGGTGAAGACACTGAGAGAAATGAGGTCTGAGCTTTTAGTATTATTAATATTTTTTGTTGTTATTTTCATTTAACCTGCTAAACACTGTCCAGACAATAATTAATTTAGATCATTTAATTACATGAGAATTTTATTTTTTTGATTTGAAATTTCCCATTCAATTCGAAAGACACACACTCACACTCACACACACACACACACACACACACACTACAGTATTCTTTATTCCTTATTTTTGACTCCTGCTTTGCGTAACCATGAGGCAGCCATTTCAGGTCTTTTTCCAATCCAGGCTGCTATACAACAAACCACTGTGATTTTGGATGGGGTGCTGCAACGCGGTAATGTGTGTGTGTGTGTGTGTGTGTGTTTGTGTGTGTGTATTTTTGTTTAATATAACTCAAAAGTAATCAGTTTTATATCCATACATCAAACATTAAATAGCCAACATTGTCTCTCTCTTTGCTGGATTGTAACATTGCAGTGTTTTTTAATTGTGTTCTCACGTTATTAAAAAAAGGGTTCGGAGTCTACAGAAGAGCAATTACTCCAGAGATCGGAGTTCCGTTCCTCAGCTCCGAAACATGATTAAGAGAAAGACGCGAAATATGAGATGAAACGTGGGCCGAAGAGTCGGGAGGAATGTGATAATGTGGAAATTAGACTGTCAAATTCTTTCTCTCTCTATCTCTCTCTCTCTCTCTCTCTCTCTCTCTCTATCTCTCTCTCAGGACTTTTTACAGACTGAGCTGGAGGGAAGGTCAGGAGTAGTGGCTGAGGATCGGTCAGCAGCTTCACCAGGTTTGTTTCAGACGAAACTTTTTTGCTCATTTCTTACTTTGTTTTTGCACATCAGTTGTTTTCTTCATTTTTTAGTTCTATCTATCTATCTATCTATCTATCTATCTATCTATCTATCTATCTATCTATCTATTATACACAAACACACCTCTATCTAAAGCTCATTACAAATTTTGATTCCACAAACCCCCCCCCCCCACCCCCAGCATTCTCTGCAGCCAAGAGGACCGATGGGAAATGTGACGGTAGTGAAAGAGGAGCAGAAGAAATGAAAGGGAAGCCGAAGAAAAAGATAAAGGTTCTACTCATTAGTAAAACTTTCATTATTCTACAGTAACTAAAAGCATACACCTTAAGAATGTTTACTTAAACTCAGTTTTCCACAAATCCGGCCATCTTGGTCCACATTTCCTCTCTTTTGTCAGTAAGGATCACAAATCTGCAACATCTGCGCTTACCTGTTTTTACTTTTTTATATACATAATTTCCCTTTCTTTTTTTTCTAACCCATTAGGATTGTGCCTCATCTTCTGTATCATCCTCTTCGTGTTTGGATAGTTCCTCATCAGACAGTGAGGATGACAAGAAGAAGAAAAAGAAGAAGAAGAAGAAGAAGAAGCAAAAGAAGAACAAGAAGAAGAAGAAGAAAAACAAGAAGAAAAAGAAGAAGAAGGTACCCTGCTCAATTTAAATCAATTACCTACAGTATTGTAAATGATTAAGCTCTGTGTGTTATTACAGGACTCAAGCTCATCTTCGTCTGATTCCTCATCCTCATCGGATAGTGAAGATGACAAGAAGAAAAAGAAGAAGAAGAAAAAGAAGAAGAAAAATAAGAAGAAAAATAAGAAGGGGAAAAAGAAGGTACAATAGAATGTGGTACAATGCTAATACCAAAGCAGGTAGTACATGTACTTGATGTTAATGCTAACATTGGGATCGGTATATGAAATGTTGATGCTAATAGACAGAATACTATAAACGTTTGCTAACATTTGCACTGGTATATAAATGGTATATATATGGCAAATGGTATATAAATTAGCAACACAAAAAAAGTCTGGATCTAAATTCTGGATCTAAAAACTCAGCACACATGTTAAAATAAATAAACCAAGATAAGAACTTATAAAACACCCTTTTATAATTAGAATGTAGCTTTGTTCAGAATCATGTCCTAAATAATGATAATGCGTATTTAGTGCCATCAGTGAAATAATTCTGATTAAGCCCAATTAAAGTTCAGCTGGTTCTGTGAAGCATGGTGGTGGCAGCATCATGCTTTTGAGCTGTTTTTATTCAGCCAGAACTTGGGCTTTTATAAAGGTTGGGAGAATTATAAATATCTAGAAATATACCTACAAATATACAGAGGGGTTCAAGGTTGGGGAATCTTTAGTATGTGCTTTCACTAGTGTGTGTGTTGCACTGCACAGATGGGTTAAATGTTGAGGTCAAATTCCTCAGTGTGCGATCAGTTCACTTTCACTTTCAAATACCTATCAATTTTAGTGTGAAACCTTCAGGTGTCTGCTGAAGATTGAACCTTGTATGACACATACCCAAAACATACATTCAAATGAACACAGCGCGACTTAACCAAATGTTTCTGAATGGTCGTGATAGCCCAGACCTGAATCCAACTTGAAATCTGTGGGGGTATCTGAAACGGGCTGTGCACAAGAAATTATGGCACTGTTTAATGGCTTAAGAATGTTTTTGCATTAAAAAGTGGGAAAGAATAAATAAAAAATGTTTTTGCATATAAAAATGGGAAAATATGTCCAGGTCAGCATGTGCCATGCTGATAGACTCTTACACACAAATACTGAGTGGGGTAATAAAGTCAACAGCAGCTTCAACAAAGTCTTAGCTTAGGGATGTGCATACTTATGCAGGATCGTTTATTTTCCTATTAGTTTTTTTTTTTTTGCAATTTAATTAAGTAAATAAATTAAGTAAATAACAAAAATTACCATAAAATAATTAATGTAAATAAACACAATAACAATGGAAATAATAAATAAATAAACAAACAAATAAATAAATAAAGTTACACAAGTTAAATAAACAAACAAGCAAATGCAAACAAAAACACAAACAAACAATTTGAACAATGAACAAACAAATGCAAACTAAGATAAACTAAGAGATAAATTTGGAAGTTTTTATACAGACGGCATTCTAATTTATACACATTTCGAATTCTTCTTTTATTATTTTTTTAGATATTTTTATTATAATTATGTATCTATTTCTCTCTCACTCAGGACTCAAGCTCGTCCTCATCCTCATCAGACTCTTCCTCCTCAGACAGTGAGGATGAAAAAAGGAAGAAGAAGAAAAGAAAGAAGAAGAACAAGAAGAAATATGTGAGCTTTGTCCCCGCACTCTGAAAATAGCCAGAGTCTTTATCTGTTTATCCAGCATTGGTGGTGTTATTTTTGTTGTTGTTTTACAGGCCAGCAGCTCTTCATCTTCATCTGACAGTGAGGAGGAACAGAGGAGTGTGAAGAGGAAAAAAAAAGGGAATAAGAAAAGGGGCAAATCCAATAAGCCAAAGAAGGTGCTTCTGGAATTTAGCTTTAAAAAAAAGTATAAATTATTATGACATTGAAAAAAATATATTTACATAATATAAGTTAGATACAATGTAGCAGAAAGATTTCATGGCATATATGGGACTTTATTTTCAGTATACTCCTCTCGCTGCTACGTGTTTCCATGGCAACCGAGTCCACCCATTGACTTGTGCTGTAGATTTTTGGTGTTTATTAAATGTGTTTTCATTTCTGATGTGTGTCAGGGTTCCAGTTCTCCTTCACCTCCTATGGATGATAAAAATAAAAAGGAGACAGAAGACTTTAAGGTAAAGAAATAAATTACACTCAGATTAAAAGCATTCATTTAAAAAAAAAATTACATTGTTTTAAAATGAAAAAAAAATGTAAACTTCAGTTTCAAATCAAAGTTTTATTTTAACTAGCTTTTTTGACTGTTAAAAAGGCTACAGCTATACAATCTGTTCAAACTGATATTGTTATTATTGTTGTTGCTATTATTATTATTATTACTTTTTTTATATGACTAGCCTTGCTAGCTAAAATTAGATTTAGAATTGACAATCCATTTATTAAATTACTTGTAAACATTAAATAAATTTATTCTGATTAAATGAGTCTGACTCGGCAGGAGGAAATGCAGGAACAACCTCAGGGTGATGAAAGCTATGCAGCAGGTGGAGGCGAGGACAAAGAGCGATACGACACATTCCCAGATGATCCCACATGTGGCATCTTTACTGCAGGGGTGGAGCCTCGGGGGGAGGGCTTCAGAGCTACCTGGAGGGGCGGGGTTTTTGGATACAGATCTCACCAAGACACTGAGAGGAACAGCGACGAATTTCAGATATTGAACGAGAACGAATCATGATTTATTATTATTTTGCTGTCTGAAATTTAAGGTAACAAATCATTATAATATCTGTCTTAAGATTCTCTAAAGATTCGAGGATATGATTCACGCAATTCAGCATTGTTTAATGCACCTTTGCATATGCTTTCTTAGCTTTTTTATTAGGAACAAGTCTAGATTCTGTATTGCAGAGGCAATTAAGGAAAGTTCAGATTTATTTCTCAAGAAAATTTTAGCTTAAGTTTTAGACACTAGTTCAGATTTTATATTTGATCATTTGGTAAAATCTTGGCAGTTGCAGGACGCAGGCTTTATCACACAAATCATTTTATCTTACTTATTTTAGCAGTGATCATACTGGAAATCTGGATATTTCTGAAGAAGTAAACAATACTATAAAGTTTTTTTTTATTTCCCAACATTTGTACTGTGCAGAAACTCTTGCATTGACAGAAATAAGGATTACGAAGAAAATGATACTCACCCTCACCCTATACATTTTATTATAAATGTGCTGCACTCTTTCCTAATAAACGCAATAAAAAAACCAGCCGAATCATTCATTCATATAGCTAGCATATTAGCAACCTTAATTTCATTTGTACTTTTTCTTCTATGTTCTTCTTACTTCAGGAATCCCAACACCACCTTAAATAAATAAATAAAATATCACACAAATAAATGTGTAATTTAACATATAAATAATGAATTGTAATTTGAAACATATATTACAGATTTTACTCAATTTCAACTTTGATGGTTTATATGTAACTGACTTATAAGTAAGTCATATCCAGAAATCTGTATATTATCCGTGTTTAACAAAACATATTTGGTGACAATTGGTTGATTAAATCATAATTTAAATCATAATTTTGAGTTTCAAAGTCGTAATTAAGAGATTTAAAATCATAATTATGAGATTCAAAGTGGGTATTTTGAGTGTCAAAGTAATCTATATGAGATTTAAATCGTAAATGTAATTTAAATTTAAAACTTTCAATGTCAGAATTTTTAGTTTTTAAATCTTATGAGAATTATGAGATTCTGATCATAATTATGAGATTCAAACTCATAATTTTGAGTTTCAAAGTTATAATTATGAGATTTGAATCGTATTTATGACTTTATGAAGTCGTAATTGTGAGTTTCCAAATCATAATAGAGCTTTAAAGTCATAATTATGAAATTCAAAGTCGTAATTATAAGTTTAAAAGTAATCATTATCAGCTTAATGTTATAATCACGAGATTCTTTCTCACATGGGATATTTATACTTATATACTAATACGTATATAAAAGTTATGACTTTCTATCTTTGTAATTATGAATTAAAAAATCATTATCATAACTTTAAATCTCACAATTAAGACACAGAGTATGATTTGTTAAGGGGTGTAAATGGGCTTCTATATATATATCAAACACAACACAGGACTCATCAGTGTTAATTACCGGAAACTGCGCACACCTGTTCGCGCGGCTATTTAAACAGCGTTTCCGGTGCTTTACCTCGTCGCACCTGTGTAGAGGATGACCTATACTCGGTCTGTGGTGATTTGTTAGGGGAAAAAGATGAGTAACGGAAAGAGAAGATATTTTAAAACAAAGTAATATTTAAAAGAAAAGACACTCAGGAAATATTTCCAGTGTTCTATTGATTATTTTCTGGGTTTCGCGTGCATCTGTTGATTTACGCACGCGAGCGCGGCGTCGCCATTGTTTTGATGTTTTCCCGCTTTTCTCCAGAGAATACGCTTTACTTCCGCGCGCGTGCTCCTCGCGCAGCGCAGGTGCGGTGCTAGATGGGCGAATTGTCCTGTGTGTGTGTGTGTGTGTTTATGGGAGGTGGGGAGACTTTTTTTTAAACATACGGTGCAAATATAAGGTGTATAAAGAAGTATTTTTCAAGCTATCTGAGACATGATGCCCAAACAAGAAGCTAGGCACTTATTAGCAAGCTTGTTCTATGAGGTGACTGACTGAATAATCCACAAACACTACCCTCATGACCGACCAGATCCCAGGATGGTTCCCATCATTTTTGAGGCAGTGATTTTGCCAGTCTAGTCAGAGATATTGAGGGGAAATTATTAAATATTAAAGCTTTATCTATAAATATCCTAATTATTAAAGCTTTATTTAAAACATATTTGGGTTGTTTGAGAATTTGAGACCTGAGCCATAAGTCACATCCCTGCTCTCCCAGCAAACATAATGTTGTCACAACATTGTCTACTTTCTTAAAACATTGCTACAGCTTTGTCAATAGGTGGTGACCATTTATTTTGTTGGAACATTATCACAATGTCATTATTAAGTAATGTTGTGGTTGGTGTGGTACAGTAGTAACATCATTGTCTCCCATGTGAGAGACCTGGGTTTGATTCTCGGTCTGGACAGCCAGTCTGTGCCACACCAGTAAGGGTCCTTGGGCAAGACTCCTAACACTATGTTGGCCTACCTGTAATACCAATAACCTTGTAAGTCGCTCTGGATATGAGTGTCTGCCAAATGCCGTTAATGTAAATGTAAATGTTGACTTCAGAAAAAAAGTGCCTTTGGATGGTTTTACATGTCGTATTAAGTTTCCACGTTTATAGTAGTTTTGTTATTTCCTCTCCAAAAACCAACTAGTTTCTACCATTCCCTGCAGCACGTCTGATCAAGCACTCCTGGTACATATCCAACTTGAATAAATAAAATCTCAACATTGAGGCAAAGCAGAGAACACCAAGCAGACAACGTTGTTGGCCCCAAAATAATAGGTTGTCAAAACATAACCATGTCTGCTGGGCTGCCTATATGGTAACATCCGTATATAAACCTGCAGGACTGTCACACTGTCTGGCTCCACCAATCACCACATTTTGACCGCAAGTATGCAAGTCTATATTTTCACCCAAGCTGTCATGTCCTTCATTTATGGTGTAGTGGTTCATGTGTATTTGCAGGTTTCATGTGTAAATCGGTAATCTTGGCTATGTACATTCTGGTAGGGTACATCTGAATGATCTAAGATGTCTTACCTCCAACGATAATGTCAGTAGGGTTGGCTCAAATGTTGGTCGACATGTCTTTACTATCCATATCAAACACGCCCTTATCTATGAAACAAGTTAGTTCCTGTTGGCATTCATGTTACAGCTGGTAAAAACAGTCATTCACCTACCAGCTTCTCTTCTTTTTCTTTAAGTTACTAAGACAAATGAAATAACCACACAAAGTGTAAACTTCTGTTCTGAAGATATACATAAAAGTGCAGTCTTATAACTGACACCAGAGACTCTGTCCATGAATAATAAATAAATGTCAACTTATTAACAACAATAAAGAAGTACATGTGTCAACAAAAACAAGGGCAAGATGCAACGTTTGCATAAACTGTGATAGCAAAGCATCTGTTACACTGGGGGATGTGACTTTAATTCTTCTGTTTTTCTTTTTATCTGCTGTTCTTCAGTTCCGGGTTAACAATAGAGCGAAACTGTTGCATTGAAGGAACTGGATTTGTTTGGCCATTTTTATGTGGAACGGGAAATTCCAGATTTCCAGGAGTCTCAGTTTACATGACCAGCATGTAGCATAAGCGTTATTTTATATTCTGACATGATAGCTTGTGTCTGCACTGAAGTGCTAAAATGGCTGCAATGAAATAAGTTATATAATTTTATTTTTTTATAATTAAAAATAAAGAAACAACAAATGTAGCTGCTAGCAATTGTTGAATTGTAATGGCATGAACACTTTTCATAAAGCCATATTTATTTTACTAATTAAACATTTGATTTTCGCAAGGTAGATTTTTCATTGAGTGTGGCTTTTTTTTTGGGGGGGGGGGGCACCGTAGACACACATTGGATGGCTTCCTGCCAATGGTGCAGAAAGAGACCCTGGCTCCTTGTGATATCACAAAAGTGGTTATATATTCATTTATTGTGTGCTTGTAGGATGAGATACTGAGTTAATTTCAGAACATTTTCTCTTTGCTGGCTTTGCTCATCAGATCAGGTCATTATTCACAAATTTCCTCACACAAAAAATGCTGTTGATAATTTTTTGAGGCTTGGTCTAAACATAGTACAAGGCAATAAATAAAATACAGAACAAGAGAGAAATAATTCATTGTTGGAGGAAGGAAATTTACATGTAAATCAGCAAAGTTTACTCTCCCTGGACACTTGTCATTATGTTAGAAAGATGACTTGCATTCAATTAGTTGAGATGTCAACAATTCCTAAGATTTTGGATGAGTCATGGTCAAATGATCATCTGTGCCAAAAGCTCATCACAACCCCTAATTAAAACTGCTCTATTTATTTTACATGGTCTTAGGTCCAATTCTGACAAGTGTTTATTTTGGGGCCTTCACCAGCAAACATGCTCATGAAATCCTCAGTGGCAATATGGCACTAACCTCAATAAGTCTAAAGCCTTGACTATAGAATAATGAATAAAACCATGTTATTTATTTCAGAATTACACTATGCCCAAATTTTTAATTCTGACTTTAAGATAGGGTATTGAGTTAGTCCACCAAGTTTGGTGTTACAAATCCAGAGCATTGCTGATATATAGCCTCACTTCATATATTTCCACTTATTTATACAATCCTAGAACAGGAAATGGTAATGTGTGCTCACCTAAGGCTTACGAAAGGCACAATTTGAAATAACATTCAGGTTTATGGACACAGTCATAAAACATAGTATGGATATAAAATAAAGTTTTTTTTAATATTATAATGCCCACGAGTGGTCAAAAAGAGGAAGTTGTTGCAGGACTCCCTCGGGGCAAAGGCATTAGTCATTTCCACTTTGTTTAGTGTAAATATGTAAAAGCATTACTGAGAAATCATCTAACTTCCTTTTTTTCCAAATACAATTCCAGAACAGGAAGTGGCAATGTCCAGACCTCGGGATTAAAAAAAGGCATGGCTTGAAATAACAATTATGTTTGAAGACCAAACACTTTTGAATAGCCAGTATTTCATGTTATACTTTTGTGAGGGTTGGTCTGAAGATCATCTGTAACAAATATAGTGGGGATTGGACAAATTTGTCTGAACAGTAGTGAAAAATTCCTTTTTGTTAAAATCCAACAGGGTGGAAATTGGAATTATTGGTTTGTGAACTTGAGCTTGATCCAAGTACAGACATTCATACACAGACACTGCATTGTCCACTGGACCACATATCAACATGTCTGCCATATTGATCCTGGTAAGACAGCTTTTTCTGGATAATAAGTAGCACTATACCAGAAAAACTGGTACACCATTGTAATACTTGGAAGGTCCTCCACAGGGCATAGACTTCACAAACTTGTGGAAATATTCTGTAGGCAATGAATGCCATGCCAGTATTTCTATTGACTGGTGAGAATTACAAAACCCCAAACTCAAATGAGTGTTCATCTAACCATAATTCAGAGTCTCTAGATGTGTCTGATGGTGTATTGTCCTGTTGGAAGAGGTCAAACCCATCAGAATGAATGCAGGACAGGAACAGGTCAACTAGTGTTCACCTGTCACATCTACGTTTGTAGATGCACCAGGGAACCAATGGAATGCCAACTAAGCAAACCCCATACCATCATGGAGCCACCACCAGAATATGTATATTGCGGTGGCCTGTCTGTACAAGTTTTTGTAGCACTTTAATATATTAGGTTTCTAAACTTATTCCAATGAATCATATTTACATTAAAGGGGTTATGCATATAACTGGTGCGCATGCGTGGTGGAAATAAATAATAAGAAAATAATAATAATAATATTTTTAGGGCACAGTCACCTGTTAAAACATTGAACAACTTTATCTCCACAATTTGTATATTATTATTATTATTATTATTATTATTATTATGGAAAAAAAGGTTTATTTATTGATAGTAGTAAATGTCACGAATGGAAACAACGTCACGTTTTTTTCCATTCTAATGGCTGAACCACAAATGGCTCCTCACTCCCTACATAGTGCACAAACATCTGCGCCTTAAACTGACCACTTCAGAGTCATTTGGAATTTCGAGAGTCGATTCACCAGCAAGAGAGCGGAGGAAGCTCGAGCACTTGTTGTCAGTGTGACCTAGTGTAGTTGGTGATTTGGAACACAGCCTCGGGGTGCGGTCTCTGTTTATTTCCTCATGTTACTGTACGGAGTTTCACTTATTCGCTTCACTTCTCAGCAGCAGGACAGAAGAAGCGTCTCTGAGTTCAGGGGGAAGAATGGACTTCGATCTGGCTGCAGGTAAACTAATACACCTATATAACACCTGTTACACTTTATTCTCGTGTATAAATAGGCTTTATTAGATACCACTTGTTTTTGAACTGACCTATTTTTATTAGAGTTTATTAAGATATTTAAAAAAAAAAATGTTTATTTAGTTTCTTATGTGCTTAGTTGTTTACATATTACCTTACCTGTGTTTACCTGTTTAATTTACCTGTTGACGTTTTGTATTTGTTTATATTAGTTTGATTATGGTGTAAACACATTATTTTTGCTACTTGAGATAATAGTGTTAATATGTAAAACCAAACATATGTAATGACTGTAAATGAAATTCAATCCTTTTTCTGATTTTGGCCTCGAGGGCGTAACCTACAGCCTTTTGCATGTTCAATAAACCTTTGACCCAGTTGTCAGTTAACACACTTGGACTTTCTCTCTGACCCTCAGCCATGGACAAGGATGATGTGAAGAAGAGCGAGGCAAATGAGGTCGAGGGAATCTTCGGATTTGGAAACAAGGATAAAGACAAGGTGAGATTGACTGTTTCTTGAAGTTACATGCAAGTAATGCTATAATAATAATAATAATAATAATAATAATAATAATAATAATAACTTCATATACATATATTTCATATAGTTAATCGCGATTAATCACATTTTTTAATCTATGTAAATGAATAAAGTTAAATTGAAATGTTACAATTAAAATGGCGAACACATGTTATGCTAAAAGTACTTGTTAAAAACTGCTGGGACAAGA
>JAOVVF010000048.1:5804214-5818194 GCA_028565595.1 Duopalatinus emarginatus
GAAGCAGCGCGCGACAAGCCTCAACATGAACTACGGGTGAATCGCAGGGCCGAATTAGAATTTGCGTTAACGGCACTGTTTTCTTTAATCGCGATAATTTGAGATTGTGTTAATGCGTTATTATCACGTTAACTTTGACAGCCCTAATAATAACTATTAATTTAATACTTAATAATTTAAAAAATAGCAATGGTTCAGTGAAATAATTAATAAATGTGGCACAAAATTGCTAAAATGATCAAAAAATGCTATACAGACGGCTCTGGTAACAGTCCTAAGACCGAACAGTCTTAGGCTGCACAAGCTGCTAGAATTAGCATTGATCAAATCTCAGGTTTACTTAGTTACCTTATGTTTGCAAGGGTAGCTTACAAATGCTGGTACAGTTTTCATTGGCTAGGTTGACCTTTTGCTTTTTCATATTACAGTTCTTCCCTAGAATAGATTTGTTTTCTTGCTAGGTTTGCTTTTTTAACATTAGCTTTGCAGTCCTCACACTGAGTGCAGGTAGCATCACTTGACAACGGGTTCACTTTTTTTCTGCCAAGACATTGCACACTTACTTTTCCATGTCTCCTTGATGTGGCATGTTTAGTTATTTTTTATGAATGGGGGCCCTCATGGAGGACTGGCATAGACTTGCTTGTCTGCCATCCATTTTTATGCTACATGACTTTAGTGAGGACATCAACCCTAAATCACCTGGGTTTGTGATGGGAGCGAGTTTCCACATCTGACTCCAAATTGCCTTTACCATGTAGGTCTTGTCCAGACGTCTGTCTTTTCCCTAAAACAAGAGATGCCTGTCTCACAAAGGTATGTCTGTATCACCAGGGCATGCCTGCCTCACCAAGCTATGCCTGCCTCACTAAAAGTATGCCTGTATCACCAAGGAATGCCTAGTACACCAGGGCATGCCTGCCTCACTAAAGCTATGCCTGCCCTACCAGGGTGCACATCGTAGTAGCACCTCCAGTCTTTTCTATGTCTCTGTGTCCTTTTTTCCCTGGAGCAAGGAATGCCTGCTGCACCCAGGTATGCTCCTCACAGCGGAATGACTGCCACACCCAGCTATGATGGCCTAACAGGTTATGCTTTTGCACAATTGTTCACTAACATGCTACACTAGGGTATGGCTGCCCCATCATACTCATAACAAAAGTTATGCCTGCTTTATCAGGCTGCGCATCTCAGCAGCACCTCCAGCCTTTTCCTTTCTCATTGTGTCTCTGTTTCCCTGAAACAAGAAAAGCCTGCCTTACAGGTTATGCATAGCACACCAGGTTACAGCTGCATCACCTGGTTATGTCTTACACATCAGGGTATGCCTGGATGGCCATGTTATGCCTAGCACACAAGAGTATGCCTCACTAACTAAGGCATTTCTGTTTCACAAAGGTATGCTTGCCTTACCATGGTATGCACTTGAGAGACACTTTCAGGCAACACTTTCTGGATCGAAGAGTGCTTGCTGCACCAAGTATGCTTTTCACAAATGTATCCATGCCACACCCAGCTATGCATCACCGAGGTTTATTATCATTGTTCACTAAGGCATGCCTGCCCTATCATTGTATGCCATGACATGTCTTTGATTCTTCTGAACAAGGAATGCCAGCCACCTTTCAGTTCTGCCTGGCTCACAGGTTATGCCCAGCACATCAGGGTATGCTTGCATGACCATGTTTTACATAGCACACCAGGGTATTCCTGCCTAACCAAGGTATTGCTTGCCTCACCAGGATGGGAATCTCTGCGCCACTTTTAGTCTTTTCTCGTTCTTGCCATGTCTGTCTTTTACCTGGAACAAGGAATGCCAGCCAACCCTTCGCTATCCCTGCCTTACAGGTTATGCCTAGCACACCAGAGGTATGCCTGCCTAAACAAGGTATTCCTGTGTCACAAAAGTAGGCCTACCTTACCAGGGTGTGCATCTCAGCAGCACCACCAGTCAAGAGAAATAATGACCTCACATACTGGCATCATGTTTGGCTAATCCTGTTGGGACATATCCTGTCATCCTCTACCTTCCTTTGTTTGCAGCTGGCCTTGCCTTTCTAACCGGCGTCTTTCAGGTTGATCATCTTACAGTGGACTCAAACAATCCCATTCAAACACTAATGTGGCATGGTTGAGGATGACCGAGTAGCATCTATAAAACCACTCGCACTTTTACTGTCAATTCATTTTTACTGCACGCTAACATGTCTAGCATTTACACGCGTGAATGACATACAGGAGAAAAAATTCCAATGGGTTTTACATGGAGACATAACCAAATATTAACAAAAAGCACAACACTGTGCTAGGGGGTGACATTAATTCTAACAGAATGATATACCAATAATGCAAATTATTGCTTGATGTACTGCTTTCATTTTGCCCCGCTAAAGAAAAAGCTTATGTTGACGTTATGTTTGTCATCTCTCTTTAACAGGACAAGAACAAAAGTAAAGAGAAGGACGGATGTAAAGATAAGGAGAAATGTAAAGATAAGGACAAATCTAAAGACAAGGAGAAAAGCAAAGAGCACAAAAAGCCCAAAGAGCACAAAAAGCCCAAAGAGCACAAGAAGTCTAAAGAGCACAAGAAGCATGGGAGACACGGCTCGTCATCGTCCAGTGACAGCGATTAGGTAACTACCTCTGATATCATGACTGGGTACTAACTGCTAGCACGAACATGTTCTTTAAAGTGAAACACGGCAGATTTATATTTACCCCATAGTTATGCTATAAACAAAGACATCTGCTAGCTGAGATGCTAATTAGCTGTTTGTATAGGATAACGTTCAAAAAAGCTAGACAGAGAATGCAGTGATCGAACTTAAAGCAGTGAACAAACCTAAAGCAGATGCTGCCTATAACATTTATTTATTAGTTAGTTTCTATTTGTCCTGTCTGGCGCTAAAGTTGGTAAAATTAGGTAACCTTTTGCTAGCTAGCTGAAAACATTTCTCTGTCACAAAATGTAAGCGGGAAACTTGGTCACATGTTTATTTGATGAATAAATCAAGATATGAAATAATATTTCCCTGGACATTTCATGTCTGAGTTGAAAGCGTTAGCTGTAAACACACAGATTATCGTACGCGTATCGTATGACATTGCGCGTTTACCTCATATTATTACAATAAAGATTTCATTATTAGCATAACTAGCATAATAATGGACAGCTGTTAGCACCCAAAATTTTGAGAACACTTCGGTGAAATGTTATGCGTAGTTTAGCTTGTATGCTAACTACTATTTGTGTTACACGGATTCAGATCAATACAGCCTGTTATTCAAAGCGATTTGAATAACAGCCTCGGGTTTTTCCTGATGTTGCTACTGTTCGCATCCTTGTATCACTAGCGTTCTTGTTTCAGTAAAAAATGTAGAGAATGAGGCCTTCATTCTCTTGATCAGATAAAATAATAAAAAGATCTTTACATGGGTCAAAAGCGCTAGTCATGGGTTTAGGTGCTATAATTAGCACAGGCGTGTCCTGCTGTAAAGATATAGATGTTATAAAGGTCAGACAGAATGTGGTGTGACCAGTCCCAGTCCCAGAAGACAATTGGCATAAACTGCCCCATAAAGCAGTCGAACTTGAACAAAGCAGTAACAAGCAACATTTTCTTTTTAATGAACTTTGGAGTGTTGGAGTTGCTGATATATTAAATATAATATAATTTCTTTTTTTATTATTAGCATTGTGTAAATTGATTGATCAAGTGGCATTCCCTCTGGATGATTTGGGAATGCCCACACTGGTTGTAAGGTGTTATCTTGTGATTAGGGTTGAAAACTGGGCAGCGTACTTACAGCAAGGCGACATGAATTATGAACAATGCAACGAATGTGACTCAAGTGACTTTTGATGCAAGAGGCTCCAATTGCAAATCCCACAGTCAGTACAGTGTTCCATAGTTTCCATGAAATATGGAAGAAGAAGACCCATTATAGTGCATCTATGTACACTACAACACCAGACACAGTGCCTCACCTGGGCTCCTGAGGTTGCTAACTAGACCCTAGAGGACTGGAAACATGGTCTAATGACTCATGGTACCAATGTTTCAGGCTGATGTTTGTTGAGGTTTGTGTATGACCCCACAATGCTATGGACTCCCAGTTGTCACCTAGGCACTGATATTCTGTAGAAACAAAGGAATGCTGCAGTGACCTGCAGGATATGTAATGGGGCCTTCTGCATTGAAAGTGTATGTGGGCACACATATATATTTTGTATAGATGGATAAAATTAGTAACCATAAAAAATGAAATAAAAGGATGTCTAAACACCATTTTTTTTTCTATGTTTTAGAACCACAAGTGGACTAAACAACAAATATCTTTTTGTTTCAATATAATAATTAAAGCATGTAAAGCTGTTTCTAATTATAATGTTGTAATGTAATAAAAACAATAAATCTGTCAAGAAGTCTTTAAAATTCTCCTTTTTTTGGCTCTTTCAACACAAAGACAACATGAGTTTTCTACCTAGCAGTGCTGTGATTCAAAGTTTTATTTCTTCTTTCCTGTTTTAGTATTAAGGTGATTGTGTGTGAAGGTGCATTTCTCATTTGGTCCACACGGGGGAGACATTTTACTTTGTATGCACAAAAAAAACAACAAAATCACAGATTTACATCTAAAATATGCCCTGAGACTTGAATATCACACATTTTTACTGAATTATGATTATATATTTATTATATAATTAAGATGTATTCAAGAACACATCAAACTTGTCTTAATTATGTAAATTATTTTTATCATAGTAATTAAAATTCACTGCGTTTCAGCTATAAATCTTATCTCACATCGTCTTGTGAAATTCAGAGCTCGGGGATTATTTGTGTTTAATTAACCTCGACAGATTGATCAAGAGCATGAGGAATTCGGGTTAACAGGACGACGCCTGAGGAGGCGCAGCTCGAACGCTACGAGAGCTAGCAGTAACGCACAGAGGATTGGCCGTGTTTTCTTCACAGACACTGGGGTCAAAGGTCAAACGTGCCTCGGGGATCAACCCGTAAATTTCAGGAGAGATCGTGTCCTGGGGAGGAGTCAGGAAAACAGACTGTACTGTACGTCAGTTCTCAAAGTTGATGTGTTGGAAGCAGGAAGAATGGGCAAGCGTAAGAATCTCATCAATTTCCTCAACATTTGTTGAGTGGGGCAGCCGTGGCCTAGTGGTTAGGAAACCGGTCTCATGACTGGAAGGTCGCAGGCTCGTTCCCCGCCTAGAGCAAGACACCTTACTCCCCCAACTGCTCCCGAGTGCTGTGGTTTGGGGCTGCCCTCTGCTCCGGGCAAGTGTGTACACCGCCCTGTAGTGTTCACTGGTGTGTGTGTGTGTGTGCGTGTGTTTCACTACACGGATGGGTTAAATGCGAAGGTCACATTCCTCTGTGTGCAAGCACAGTAGGCAAATAGTTCACTTTCTTTCCACAGGGGCAAAAGGTGATGTCTGGGGTCAAATTATCTCCAAAACAGCAGGTCATGTGGAGTGCTTCCAGTGTGCAGTGGGAACCTGCCAAAATAAGTCCATTAAAGGACAACCAGTGATGGGGGTCATGGATAGCCAAGGCTCACTGATGTGCATAGAGGGGTGAAGGCTAGACCATCTGGTCCGCTCCCACAGAAAGATCTGTCGTTTTGGTCCCAGATACCACAGAACACTTTCAGAGCCTTTTTTTCGAGCCCATGCCTCAGCGGGTCAAAGCGGCTGTTTGGGCAGGCGGTGTTAATGTTATGGCTGATCTGTGTATACAGATATACAAAGAGACAGACAGATCTGCAGTATGTTTATTTAAGCGTAATCAGAGTCAGCGTGGGGAAAAAAAATCTTAATCTGCACACCTGGGGTTTAACATCTCTTTATTGAGCTGACTGCAGTAAAATTGGGTATATACACACACACACACACACACACACACACACACACACACACACACACACACACACACACACACACACACACACACACACTGCACATCCATCTCTCCCTGCAGAAACGGCACACACACACACACAAAAAGCTGAGCATTAATTCTGCTGATGCAGCTGCGAATTCTTCAAATATACAAACTCTCGATGAAACTTTCAGCATTTTATGCTGCAGTACGATAGAGAGAATGAGAACCCCCCCACCCCCCTCCCCCCATTTCTCTCTAAAAAAACATTTTTAGGTTACAGCTTAACCTCTGATTTGGATTTGTGCCTGGACATTTTGTTCAATTTCTCCCAAAAGATGAACAGAAAATTAAAAAAAACTACACACACACTAGGGTATGATCTTACACTGCTGCAGTGCATTGTATTATAACGGACCTAAGGTATGTACTGAAGCAGGTACAGAATACCCACAATGCACTTCTACTTTTAGCTTTGGACGGAGCGGTGCACTTTCATCATCCTCTCTCTCTCTCTCTTTCTCTCTCTCTCTCTTTCTCTCTATTGCTCCATTCCTCTCTTACTGTTTCTCAGTATAAAGAAACAGGCACCTCTTATTACATTAGAAGCTGTGGCTCCCCACTAGAGGTCACTGTGGAGCAGTGAACAACATGGTCAATAATTTCAAGTAACAAATTTGTATTTGTATTTGTCTTTAAAACCAACATGTTTTATAATAGCTATTCCATATGACAACAGTCTCTCGCAATCCGATACATTCTTCCTATATCTGTTAAATACAGACCAGTACTTCCCGTAGCAGTCTTTGTTGATGGCACATCAAACAAATTTGTTGTTAACAAAACAGTGCAACACCATTTTAATAATGAAGGGCACAATCACATTGGCCTCAATCTGAGCCACAGCACAGCCAATAATAATAATAATACTACTACTACTAATAATAATAATAATAAACGATTAGCTTTATACAGACCTATGTTATGAGGTTTAGTTAGCATTGTATGTCAACATTGCTCGACAGCTAGCCATAGTTTCTCTTCTGACCAGTTTACCTCTACATTTAACCCACTCATGCAGTGAAACACACACTAGTGAACACTAGGGGGCAGTGAACACCCATGCCCAGAGCAGTGGACAGCCCCTTTACCCACAGTGCCCAAGAAGCATTTAGGGGTTAGGCTTGTTGGTTGCATTCTGGTCCCAAGGTGAGTTCCTTAACCCCAAGCCTACGGTTGCCTCATAGATTGTCATGCATGTATTTTGTTTTCCAAGCACTGAACGTCACTGGCGAGTGTTTACATTATTATATGCCGTGTTGTTATGGCTCTAGGTTAAGACACTGGGAAAGCATTGGGAATCTGTAGGTTCTACAGCCCACAATGATCTAATGACCGGAATACCGGTTGGTTTTGTAATGGGATGCTGTATTTTTTTCCCCATCCGCTAAGTCCTTCCACTCATCCTGAATCACTGGGTGCAAGCCAGGAATATTCCCTGGACAGGGCACCATTCCATAACAGGGTACCCCATACACAGATACACCTAGGGGCAATTTAGCATCTCCAATACGCCTACCAGGTGTGTTTTTCAGGAAGGTGGGATGAAAACCCACACGGACATGGAGAGAACGCACCGAACTCCTCACAGAGACCAGAAGGAGGCTCTGCGTCATCAGATCTCACAGCGAGAACTGTCCCGATGTCCAGGATCCTTCAAATTCAACCTTTGTTGAATCTGCGTTCGTAATGCGCAGGAGTGAATCCGTTCAGACGCACAACACCGTTCCGTGTTCCAGGTTTGTAGCTAGCACAGGAGCCTCTGAAGAGCCCCCGAATGGATCCTACCAACAACGCCTCTTTGACATTGAGACACGTTGAGGCTCTGTATGCCGTCACTCTCTGTTGCCACAAGATGGCGTCATTGGCGACACGAACCCTTCCACCTGATGGCGTCACCGGCGTTTCCACGGCAACAGCGGCAGGAGAGACGGCGAGAGAGAGAGAGAGAGAAAGAGAGAGAGAGACCCGTCTCCGGGACGCCGCGCGCCTTTCAGCACAGGGGATCTGGAGCGCGCGCGGTCAGGGCGCACGGCCATGCACTGTCTGGCGCTGTCACCCGGAGCTCGTGCGCGTGGTTTCCTCCGGTTTCTCGCGGTGCTGTGAATGACAGTAATAATAATAATGATTCTTATTGTTGTAAATGATAAATTGTGTATCCTGCGGCGGACATGCGCGGAGCAAACGGTGCAAAATTAAAAGAAGCTGCGGACAAAAGGAGGAGAAAATCGGCAATCTGGTAAAGACGGAATGCAAAGACAGGAGGAGCGCGTGGAGATAATGCAGCGGTAGACTTCATTCATGCATTGTGAGTCGTTTCCAAGCAAAAAACTCTGGACACACTGATTTGATTTAATTAAGATTCACATATAAGAACAATACAGAAAGAAAGAAAAACCAGGAACGATGCTGAACACCCACAATTTATGGATTGCATGGCTCGCGCTCTTGTGCATGGAAGGTAAGAAATCTGCTTCATTCCAAGTTAATGCATGCATCCTGACAGGGAGTCTGCTTTAAGGCTGAGGACATTGTGTGTGTGTGTGTGTGTGTGTGTGTGTGCTGGGGTGCAAATACCGGTTGCCCAGAGTTGCACTCAGGGTTGCAATCAGGTCTAAAAGTTGCACGAGAGACGGTTTTTTAGTGCACGAGTGTTGTATATGTTGTGGATGTCTATGCTACGGAATAAGGAGAAGAAGCCAGACGGCGCGTGCTTGTAGTCCTGTAATCCCTCCAGACGATTAATTAAGAAAGGGCTCTGTGGCCACGTGACGAGCTCGCGCTGGGAAGTTTGTAGCGCGGCGCGTGCCTTCGTTTGAAGAAAGTTGTGACGTGCAAACATGCAAGTAGTTCACATGGTTCACCTCATACATGTATGTTTCTGAAGTTTCCAAGTTTTGTACTGGAGCTATGGGGATGGCATGGAATTCTGTCATATAATGTTGTCCTGACAGAAATACACAAAAGTGTAATGGTGTGGGGTTTGTTTAGCTGGTATTCCATGGGACTGCTGGGTACATCTACAAACGTCTCTGACAAGTGAACATTATGTGTGCCTCTGATAGGTTTAGCCTCTTCCAACAGGACAATGCCCCACCACACATGAGGAACACTCATCTGGAGTTTGGGGTTTTGCCATTCTCACATTAGTCACCAGATCTCAACGTTATCCAGCAAATCTGGGATGCCTTGGAACACGCTGTGGAACACAGAAATCCTACACCTGAGAATACAACAGAATTGTGGACTGTTCTGTAGGAAGTATGGTGTTCATTACCTATAGAATGTTTCTGCAAGCTTGTGAACATTCCCTGTGAGGAACCTGCCAAGTATTAGACTGGTGTACCATTTTTTTCTGGTACTTCAGTGAAACGTTCCATTCAAAAGCCTGTATCTAGCCAATTATGTTTTGGTTCCGCCGGTGTTATTAAGGAATAGATTAGGAGATGGCTTGTGTAGACACCCAGACTTTGCACCAAGTTTTTCTGGCATGTGTCAGATAATATTAAGATCAGTTGACTTAGGTGTGAATGGCAAAACCCCAAACTCAGATAAGTGTTCCTCTAACCATAATTTGGCGTCTCTAGACGTGTGTGATGGCGCATTGTCCTGTTTGAATAGGCCGAACCATGAATGCAGGACATGAACAAGTCAGAGATGTTTGTAGATATACTAGGAGTCTCATGGAATACAATCTAAACAAACCCCATACCATTATGGAGCCACCACCAGCTTGTGCATAGGCTTGTGTATTTTTCTGGTACTTCAGTGTATACCTCCATTCTTCATGAATATCAACCCAGAAACAAAACTCAAGCTCTGAATGGTATCTCAGGCACCTCAAGACCTAGAACTTTGCTTCCTACCACCGATCTATATGTAAAAGCAGAGAAATTTGGCTTTTTAGCATTTTTTGACAGCTCCTTTCCCAAATCAATTTACAGAAGACGACAAAAAGCTACAAAAGTCCATGCTGGAACGCGACCAGAACGCCTGAGGTTTTGTTGACTGTCCTTTTTGCTGGTTCATTGATTTCTCTCTGGCCTGCGACCTGCTATGCTGTACTAATTAATCTGATCTTGTCAATATCGCAAAATTTCCAATCCCAAAGCTACAGGATTTATCTGATGTGTATTTTTAGTTCCTTCTGCATTGGAAAACGATGAAGCAGTGCCACTTTATGGAACTATGCATCCTTATCTAGTAGTAGCTATGATCTTCAGGACGCACTGAAGGTTTACACGAAATGTAGAGTTTGATTTCAAAATACTGAGAAGATCTGTTAAGTAAAGCTTAATATTTAAAAGCACTTGGCGTCATGTAGCGATATTGATGAGATTCTAACACCATCACCATTTCCCCATCAACGAAGATGCGTTACTTACCGGCAGGCTAGGTGTGTTAGGTTCTAGTTAATGAACTCCAGAAGTTCCTCCTACTTTAAATGCTACTGTCCATTTTTAGCATCTGAGCATCTCTTGATGACCAGAAAAACAAAAAGTTGGTGGCATCCCAGATAGCAGATGATTCTAGGCCAAAAGACTTTAGCAGCCACATGTAAAGATTGTGAAGGCAATCAGACTTTGGTCCACATGTGCAGTCCACCATGTGAAACGATTTACTGGCCAAACTACACTGAAGTGCCAGAAACTGTTACAACCAGTCTTGGGCATGGACTCCAGGAGCTTGCGGAAGTTTCTAGGCAATGTGAACGACTTTTTGCAGGGCGATCCACAATTCTGTTGTATTCCGAGAATAGCGTTTACCTGCCAGAGATGTTTGTAGATGTACCAGGGGTCCCATTAAAACCCAGCTAAACAAACCCCATACTATTATGGAGCCACCACCAGACTATGTATTTTACATAGACAGTTCTTTTGACACTGTAATAGCCTGAAATATAACTTTATTCTGGTACCCGAATCCGGATGTAGTCATTACCATAATTCCACTGCAGACGGGCCAGATCTGGGCCATGACTCATTTTCTATCTGGGATAGTAACACATTTGGGTGGCATTGAGGAGGAAGTAGCTCAGCATTCTTGGGAAAAATGAGCAACTGTCTAGCATAAAAACACAACTTTGGTCATGTTCAGGATTCTTTGGTCTTTATTGCCATGGCAATCAAAGATGGCTGACAATGTCAGAGTGTGAGCACTGCTGCTACGTTGCTAGATTAGCAATAGACAAGGTGGAACCTCGCTTAAGTATTAACAGCTAATTGTGTTAGCAGCTAAGTCTGGGTCAAGTCTTTGATTTTGGCCTTGTCCTAAACTCTTTATCAAATATGTCCTGCAAAAAGCACTATAAAGAGCACTAAATAGGGGATTGGGACTCTCCCAGACACTTTGTTGAGGTTAAGATCATATCTATGAGCTTGTAAATGGTTACTTGAGGGATGTGGGATCAGACCAGAAGTTCTTGCCTTCCACCCAATACTATTTTACAGTATACTGGGGGACACACCCCAGAGCACCTGCTCTGACCCAGTCATCTGGACATCACGCTTTGGTCCTTGTCAAAGTCAGAGATTCTTACACTTGCCCATTTTTTACTCCTGCCAGAGTTAGGATGGTTGTTCTGGATTTATTAGTAGTGAATACACTGGTGAACGTATCGTATCTGGTGTCTCTCACATTGGTTGCAGTTATATTTGTCATCAGACATCATCGCTGATTTCGGGAACTCGACCTTTTCCCAGTTACTCGCTACCTCTTGATCTGTATCATCACTGTTATTATATGCTGAGCTCAGAGTCATTCCTCTTCAGCTGTCAGTCTCTCACTGGGCCGGTGCCATTAATTTTGCATCTGCTGCCATTAACGGACAGGAAGAGCAAATGAAGGACGACTTAACGAGGACGTGACCGGAGTGAGACATGAGGACATGAGCGGAGGGATTCTAAAGTTCGAAGCTTTACATAAAGAAATGACAGAGTTGTGCAGGATCCTGAAAGACGCGTTTGTATGTGTTAGCGCAGCATAGCATACCAGATAGCATAGCTTGGCTGTGTAGCTCTTGCACTGATGCCTCTCAGTGTAAAGACAGTTAACAGTCTTCATCCGTCTCTTTTACTGACTGGTTAATGAAATATCAGCACCGTCCACATTTCAGCGCTCATGGCGACTTTTGCGGCGCGGCTAAGATGTAAGTTTGGACGTTAATCATGACCACGAAACAGGAACTAGAAAAAGCATCCAGAAAGCAGATTGACGTCTGTAGGCGCGCGATTTCACCAGGCATCCGAAACACCTAAAGCTCAAAACATCTGCTCTGCTCTGAGCTAGCGTTTAGCAACAGCCGCCCTGTGCCCTCATGCTAAAGCTCTTTTTTTTTTCCTTCGCTCACTCGTTTTTTTGTTTTTTCATCCTGCCTAAAAAGAAAAGCAGAGCAGCTGGCCGGTACACGGGACAGATGGGAGTTTCCACCTCGATTATCTTTAGCTAAAAATAACCGCTTCAAAAAAATTAAAAGACCATTAGGAACAATCCTAAAGGGCATCAGCGGGAGCGGGAAGAAGAGGAAGAGGAAGGAGGAAGGAGAGTGGAAAGAGGGAGGATAAGGCAGGGAAGACATCTCCTGTCATTCGGGGGGCTGAAGCATATGAATAAATGATGGATGAGGTAGAAAGTCGCTTCAGTGTTAGCGGCTAATCATGTTAGTGGCTAGGTCTGGGTCAAGTATGGGATTTTGGCCTCGTCCTGAACTTTTTATTGAAGATTGAGTAGGGAATTGGGATGCTCCCAGACAGGATGATGAAGGATTTGGAGCTTGTAAATGGTTAACAGAGATGTGTGTGTGTGTGTGTGTGTGTGTGTGTGTGTGTGTGTGTATAAGGAATGCATTCATGTTTTTTTTTCCCATGTATACTATGATGAGACCAATAATCAGATATCCAGCTTTCATATCAAATAATAAATTGTTTAGGGTGCAAAGATATATACAGATATACACGTAGTCCCAGAAAAACTGGTACACCAGTCTTATACTTGACAGGTCCCTTACAAGAGGGTAGGTCCTTACGCTGACGTTTGTTGAGACCCTGGCAATGAACTCCGATGTTACGCCTGTGAAGTGAAACTATCCTAGCCAATGCTGGTCACCATCACTCAAAGTCTTTTGCTACACTTTTGACGGAATTCTGTGACTGTTCCATTGAAATGGTCGTAAGTGAAAACCCGAACTTCACCTAAACAGCTCTAGAAGCGTTCGCGTATGTCTATCACTTAATACACACACTGGTGGACACAATCCGTCACGTGCATAGGTGGCTTTACTATGTATTTTGCGTATCTTAAAATATATGAATACAAAGCTAAACATAGACTTCAGTCTACTACAGTGCATTAACCTTTAACTGAAAAAAAAACACAGACTTTAAAGTCATAGTGCATTACTGTGCTTATATTTTGTATAATTTTGTCTGAATGGAGTCCGCTAGCAAGGGAGCTGCTAACTAGCTTGTTGTACGGTGGCCTAGACGGCCTTCTTCTGTGGTGGCCGAGTGGACACATAATGCGATATATGAAGTGTGCACAGTAGGACAAAAGATAGGCGCGACAAAAAAAAACTTTGGGGCATTTTCAATGGATTCAGAATCGCCAGGTCTAGAAATTGCGATTCTCTGAAGAATCGATTTTTTTCAGCACCCCTAATAAATATGTAGGTTGTATAATGTGTTAAAGGCCACAAACGGACGTCAGACACACACACACACACACACACACACACACACACACACCATGAAATTTCTTCATAAAGCATTTCGACTGCAGCGCTCTAAAAATACACCAGGTAATAATTTCACACTGCTGCTAATGTCGTTTTCTTCATCGCTCACAGCTCTGAAACGACCGCCGTCGCATCGGCCGAGACATGAGAGCTGAACAGAACTCTCTCTCTCTCTCGCTCTCGCTCTCTCTCTCTCTCTCTCTCTGTCTCGCTCTCTCTCTCTCTCTCTCTCTCTCTCTCTCTCTCTCTCTCTCTCTCTCTCTCTCTCTCTCTCTCTCTCTCT
>JAOVVF010000048.1:5951444-5965740 GCA_028565595.1 Duopalatinus emarginatus
TAACAAGTACTTTTAGCATAACATGTGTTCACCATTTTAATTGTAACATTTCACTTAAAAGCCTTATTCATTTACATAGATTAAAAAAATTTGATTAATCGCGATGAACTTTATGAAATTCCGAGATTAATCGCGTTTAAATTTTTAATTGTTTGACAGCTCTAATATATATATATATATATATATATATATATAATTGCCTGTTATTAAAATGTCATTGACAGTATCACATCACGGAGGCTCTTTTCGCAGCGTGACGTTCTAACAAGCTTACAGTAAAACGCCGGTCCACAATTTGAGCGTCCTCAAAGCGGTGACATTGCTTACCATTCTCCATCAGACTGTCCCCGTTCTCCTTTACGCTAACGCAGACAGACAGCTTCAACCCACACACAGCATGTCATGTTTTATGGATGAGAATAGCACTGGGCCGTTATTTTTATTTTTCATGCCGTCGCTGTGATACGGACGGCACTGCGAGCGAACGAGGAAATATGCTGCATAAACGAGTGTTTAAACAAAGTAATTGGGTCGCAGATCTGACCCACGGTGTTGCTGCATTTCGGGGGGAAAAAAACGGCAGCAATGACAAAACCCCCAGCTTGTCTGTTCTGAAAACAAGTTCCGGCTTTACCTTTGACTGTTGCAAAGCACTGACACTGGAGACTCCTTCCACAGCGGTAGCTTATCGCAAACTTTACCAGGTCAATATAAACATAAACATCACTTTATTATTTAAAATTTATTACATAAACCGTTACTGTTTTTTTCTTTAGTAGCTAGTTGAAGTTATTTCCAACCTAGCTATAATCTAGCTTGATATAGTTAATATTGGCATCCTGTAGGGAAGCGGACAAATACTTTTTAAGATCCCGTCCAATTGTGATGAGAAAAGTTTTACGGGGCAGCCCTGGCTTAGTGGTTAGGAAACTGGTCTCGGGTTCGATCCCCACCCAGGACAAGACACGACTGAGGTGCCCTTGAGCAAGGCACCTAACTCCCCTAACTGCTCCCCGGGCAGCGTGGTTTGGGGCTGCCCCCCGGTTCGTATGGTATCCAAAAAACTCCAATTGTGAAATTATGAATCTGATTTAGGGTAGCTAATAAGCCAATTCCTGATTATCAGGGACGCTAGTTCTTAGCTTATTGCTAAGTTGATACTAATTATTTAGCTGATTAATCCATAAAGTAACAAGGGTTTTGTCCTGCAATACTGCACAGCTTTGTTTTGGGGCTTTGATGGAGATAGTGCACTTGACTGCTGCTAACCATGGACTGTGCGTCATCCTGTATTTATTCTACAATCAGCCATCTTGGCATGTAACCGCTACCCTGCTATTACAGTGACAGGAGAGGATGGAACCGAGGGCTCATGGCGACCTCACTGACGGATCGAAACAGACAAAGACATAAAGAGGGGACAGAACTAAAGAAGCATGTCCACTCCAATGAAAATGTTACATAATTTATAGTCACCATCACAATGAATCTCTTAAACCCAGGCATCAAACGCATGGATGATATTAAACAACTCAAATCCAGCATCAAAACATGATTTGATAGCGGTATCGAGCTGACGTCCTTGTCGGTGAAGTTGACTTTGCCTGAAAGTTTTTCATCGCAATTTCGAGTTCATAGAAAGCATGTTCTGTTAAGAAAATTTGATTTAATCCAGTGCGTTTCAATCAAACCTAATCACGGAGCCTGTTTACAAATTATGAATGAGATAAATACATTAGCATCGAGCTGCAGCCATGCTGACATAGAGCAAATCATTACTCCAAGTGGTTTAGGGCTGATTTCTCAGAGCGCTTTAAAACTTTCTTTGTGTAAATGGGTCGCTAATTCCCAAGATGTTTGTGAGGTTAGTATAGGCTTAGATTTAGCTTTACCAGACATGAATATTCAGGTCATCTTTGGGCTTATGGGATCGGTCGCGTGAGCACTAGGAGCTCAGTCGGTGGTTTTCAAGTCTGGTAATCAGAATTACAGAACATTCTGGAAATGTTATTATATATACTTTTTTTTAATGTTTGTAAAATTTTAAAAGACATTGTTAAAGTTGGAATCTTTGCAGAACCTTTGGAGAACGTCGAGTCTTGTTTGTTCTCCATGTGCTTTTGTTTGTTTAGCCATATACCTTCATTTGGTTCTGTTTGAAGTCCTATCTTGAGTCCTTATTGCTTTGTTGCTCTATCGTGTTCACCTGTTTTGTGTTACATCCTTGATTAGACGTCTGGTATTAGCATGGATGGAAGTGACGTGTCCCCACCAATATCCGCCGATTATGAATTATTCAACCCCACCAATAATTTGATTCCCTCCCCCCAAAAATATAAATAAATAAATAAATAAAAACAGCGATCTGTCAACATCTCGTTCACCTAGAGGTAGAGAAAGGGTTAAATCCCATTGTCTACTCGAGTCCCAACTCACAATGTCTGGTGTGATTGTCTGTTGTCTTTCCCTGCGTTTGATTGTTAGCAGCCAAAACTGGAAGGGAAACTTTCCAGTCATTTTCGAGACCGGACGGGATTAGATTCTCTCTTTTTTACGTGGGGTCGTCTGTGATTTTATTCCCGTCACGACCATGTCTGTGTTATTCAGATGTCCTCAGAGAAAATGGCAGACAGATTTACGTCCTGTTTTTCGCTGAACTTCGCGGTCGTCTGAACATTTTAGTCCCGTCCGGACCACATCTCTGAGTTTGTACAGACAGACGCAGCCTCGCGTTTAATAAAATTTTATGAAGTTTGATAAAGTTTTAATTAAAAAAATGGTCCCGACCAATGTCAAGAGCAAATCTACGCCCCTTGTCGCAGGGTTTTGTTTTTATCCTGCAGTCCTGAGCCTTAGTTTCTAGGCCATGTTTAGACCATTTTTCCCATGTTTTGTTAAAACCTGATTATCAGGAAGCTATAAAAAGTGTTTTTTCCCCCCACGTTCCTGCTCCAGTGTCACCAAGATACAGTGATGATAACGGTAATAATAATAACAATAATAATAATAAAAGCTAATTAATAGCCACCATGTTGGACTAAGCTTGTGCAGTACATTTCTGGAGTGTAAACGAAGTGTGAATATGGGAGATGTAAGCGAGCATGATGTAGCCCTAATTAGCCTGCTTTTGAGGGACATGGTGCGCTGGCAACATCTCCGCCTGCACTGGAAGACGATATGGCACCATGAGCCAGAGGACATGAGTGGACTGTAGAGAGGCTTCAAAGCCTGGCCAGAGAGCCGCTGTCATCCTGCCAGGCTAAATGCCATGCGCAAGCGGAGGAGCCGAGGGAAATCACTAGGCTGGATCTTGCCTTTGAAGCAGCAGAAGAGAAGAGGCGGGTTTGCTCGTGGTCCAAAAAGAGGTTATGATTTTAGCCTGCGTTTTGGCCTATATATACACTGTAGACCATTTAAGTCAAGTCCAGACCTGAAGAACCAAAATGAATGGTAGAAAAAAATGTATTATAGTGTATACAGTGTCACACATAACAGCAATTTCATATATCGACAATAGATAGACAGAGAAGCATGGTGGTGGTAGCATCTTGTTTAGAGTTTAATGAGTTGATGACAGCATTGTAATAGTTTTTTGGTGGATGGTCTTCTTTGAGGAGAGTTGCTTCTGGGCTGTATTCTATGTTGTAATAATGCAGTCATATGGGTGAGCTTCCATCAGCTAATCACAGGGGCAGCCATGGCCTAGTGGTTAGGAACCAGAAGGTACCAGGTTCGATACCTGCACAGGGCAAGGCGCAACTGAGGTGCCCTTGAGCAAGGCACCTAACTGCCCCAGCTGCTCACCAGATGCGACGCAGTGGTTTGGGGCTGCCCATCGCTCGGGGCAAGTGTGTTCACTGCCCCCTAGTGTTCATTGGTGTCTGTGCCTGTATGGATGGGTTAAATGCAGTGCTCACATTCCTGTGTGTTCAAGCACAGTATGCAAATAGTTCACTTTTTTCTTCAACTTTCTTTCTTAACCTACTCATTTACATAAATGTATCTGATTGGAATCAAAGGCAGTCATACTGTGTTTTTTGAATACTAGGTTTTAGAAATGACGGTGACTAGAAAAGCCTTCAATATTACAAGTTATTTATTGTTTGTCTCTCTTTTTTTTATACGATTCGTTTATTTTCATGTCAGTTTTACATGTGACACTTATTTCTGTGTCATTTTCAAATTATTTATTTTCACGATTTTTTTTTACACATGGTTCATTTGTTTCCTTATTATTTTTTACACATCATTTATTCTTTGTCATTTTTGCATCTGGCCATTAGAGGGTGCCTGTTACTGGGCAATATCTCTGCACAGCATCGCTAACAATTACAAACAATTGCCGAGACAGAATACGCATATTGCAACGTAAACGTAAACAATCGGCATCCTCGAATCTGATGTCTAGCGGGCGCTTGGTGTATCGCCCCAAGCAGTCAGTCAGTAGTGGTGTAAGGACAACTGACAGTTATTGCCGATGACGATCTTGATTACACAGAGTACAGGATTCAAGTAGCGTTCAAAAACAAGGTGTTTTGGAAAATCCATTTGAGAGGGAAAATTTGGTGGGGAATCTACAGGTTAAAGATACACCAGACATAAAAGCATCTTCAACATTCTTAGCTTTTACTGTAATTGGTACAGCAGAAAGGCTTGCCTGGCTGGATGCTCTTCAATTAGTCTTATTAGCGTTTTTGCTAATATATTTGTATGTTCCTGAACCGATCTGTATTGTAATGATTCATAGTGTACAGTCAATTTGAGTACATTAGAGCTGCAATGTTTTAAAAAATACAGATTTTAACAGAGCTTTGGTGTCTTGCAGTTTGTGTTAAATTGTATTGGGATGGTTGTTGAAAAAGGACAATTCGTTACAAACTGCTTTACTTACAATATTTTCTACCAGCCACCAATAGACTCATTTATTTTTCATGTACTGTAGATTTTATACACAATTCATTTATTTTAGTGTCATTTTTATACATTTAGTGTTTTTTTTTTTCTACAGCATTTTTTTTGTTTATTTATTTATTTATTTTACACATGGATCTTTTCCTTATGTGATGCTTGATTTTATTTTATTAGTTTCTTTTTAAGATGATCATATATTAATCCTAGTAAAAAAGAATTATAGTTACAAGTACAAGTTTTTTCTTATTGGATGGTAAGGAGAGTATTTTTGGTCTGCGACATGGTCATAATATTCATCGAAGGCCTGTAAGCAAGTTATTAGAGGACGAGGTCCTGAGTTCCTGACCGAGATTGAAACATTTTTTAGGGATTTAACATACTGGAGGTTTGTGTGGTCAATAGGAGTGAGGAGTGAGTCTTGCGCACCCTCTGGTCTCACCCAGCGAATCCATTCATGGCTTAATTTCTGAGAATTACATCGTAATTTCTCTCCATGGGGATTAGTTTTGTTGAAGAGAAGGCGGCGGGTATATTGGAGCTGGGTAAATGTGTGTGGCTCAGCGTGAGCAGTCGCTTTCTTTCTTTTACAAATAATAAAGTGGAATTGGGCTGCTTGAGGACACGGAGGCAGGAAAGGCACTTTCTGTTGAACCATTTTAGATATTTATTTTTTAAGTGAAATCCCAGAGCTGAAAGTACACTTTTAAGGGTTCTTTAGTTGCCCCTTACAGCCCTACAGCCTCACGTTTCTCTGTCGGAAAGTGGTTTGGAGGATACGGAGCCCTCAATTATGTATCGGACCCTTAAAGAACCCTCAGGGAACTTTGAAGTACTGAGACCTCGTGTTAAAATCTTGACAGGTTTTAGATATTTAAAAAGAAAGTAATGAGAAATAACTTGGAGTTTGAATTGCACACATACCCAAAGGTTGCCAAAAGGTTGTTTAAAGTTTCTTCTGGGGGTTTGCTGAATAATTAAGGGTTCTTAATGTCCAGTAAGGGTTTGAATTGGAATCCTTTTTTTTTCATTCAGTTTAAAAGAGAACTGTTCAGGGTTCTTCCAGATCGACAAGTCAAGAATGGCAAATTAGACAATTCAATTAGCGATTGAGAAACCTCCACATTTAACCTATCCAGGTAGTGAACCCTAGGGATACAGTGAACACATTTGCCTGGGGCAGGGGGGAAGCCCTATCCATGGAACCCATTGAGCAGTTGGGGTTTAAAGTTTCTTGCTCAACGGCACTTCAGTCGTGTCTTGTCCAGTTGCAGAGATCAAACCCGGGACCCTCCAGTCATAAAGACGGTTCGCTAAACACGAGCCTACAGCTGTGGTGAAAGCCCTCGTATGCTAATCCATTAAACTCTTCCATCAACCAACCCAATAACCCCCTTATCCAGCAACCAACTAACAAACCCACTCACCAAGCCATCGACCATCCAGTTCATCAATAACCAACTTACCCACCAACCTAATCATCCACCCACCCAGTGATTCTTTGGTTTATTAATCAGTTGGTTTATATGAAACACTATAATACTGTATCCCTGATCCACTTTTTCTGTATATAATAATGATAATAATAATAATAATAATAATAATAATAATATATTTCAGAAAGTTGATTATGCGAATTGATTCAGCTCATTACAAACCTCAATTACGAACCTGCCTCAAGCTGTGCACTCAGGGTTTTGCAAATTTATTCGTATCCCACTTCATATGCCCCAGGGGGCAGATGGGGCAGACAGGGCAGCTGCCTGCTACTTATTCATTATCATGCTGTTTGTAATTATGAAATGTTATAGTTTGGTAAAGAAGACACTGGGATTTGGCAATCAGGCCAATGCGCATCTTAGGCCAAATCTCAGCTTCTTCTTCGTCATCATCATCAGAGAGCGAGAGCGAGAGCGAGCGAGAGAGAGACAGAGAGAGAGAGAGAGCGAGTTGAAGAAAAAGTGAAAATGGATATGCACTTTTGCTTCTTTCCTTTAACTGTCAAGGTGGCGTTTTAATGCAGGCAGCAGCACAAAGAGCTTGTCATTTATTCCTCCACTGTCGAGTCTGTCACCTTCCATTTACATTCAAATGCCTCTAAATCTTCCTCATTTCATTTTGAATATCTCCTCCAATGGATTTCCCAAAGCTCGGGTGAATTTTCCCTGGAGGCCGTTTGAATGTTCATGATGGTTTTATGTCACTTTTCTTCACTTATCCATTCAAAAGAGCATCTGCTGTGGAATTCTGCTTTCTGATTGGTCAGAAGATGTTGCTTTCATTTGAGATTTGGGGGAAGGAGTCTCCAGTGTCGGTGCTTTGTAAGAGTAAGGCAGCTGAATTGTCTGGGACATACATGTCATGGTATAACAGGAATAAATAATGCAATTATAGGAGAAAATCAGCAGTAACTGGGTTTTATTCCTTACACAATCCACACAGTGAAACCGGCGCTTCTTCGCCAGTAGTCACTGATCTGCTTTTGTGATTATAGAATGAGGCGTGTGCTTGGAGAAAAGACGAGAATAAAGCTGTTTTCACAGCGTTTGCACTTCTTTTGTGTTTGTGGAAAAAAAACCTCATCAAGTGCTCATGGAATTTCTTTCTCAGCAGCCCGACTGATTTTCACCACATTTTTGTGCAATTCATTTATATTTAATTTTTACACACTATTTATTCATTTTATTTTATTTTTTACGTGATTTATTTTTGTGTCATTTTCATGCAATTCTTTTAGTTGTTTTTTTTACACGATGTATTTATTTTTGTCCTTTTTTTAAATACGATTTAATTCTTTTTACTTCAGTTTTACACAACACAATTGTATTATTTTTACCTCATGATTAGTATGTATTTATTCATTGAATATTTTTATATTTATTTTTTTCCAATATATATTGTAATCCATTTAGTTTGACCTCAGTTGTACATGATTCATTTAGTTTTACCTCAGTTTTCCACATGATAAATTTTTTTGTCATTTTTATACATTTATTTATCTCCATTTTCCACAAGATTGTTTGTGTATTTCTTTAGAAAATTTATTTCTTTTTACCATATTTACACGTCATATATTCATTAATGTTCAGGTTTATGCATGATTAATTTTCATCTGACTTTTATACCTTTTTATT
The DNA here is from genome assembly GCA_028565595.1 of Duopalatinus emarginatus. Classification (NCBI taxonomy): domain Eukaryota; kingdom Metazoa; phylum Chordata; class Actinopteri; order Siluriformes; family Pimelodidae; genus Duopalatinus; species Duopalatinus emarginatus. The sequence goes on from JAOVVF010000048.1 coordinate 5,959,487, forward strand.
TCTCTGGTAATTTTATACGATTAATTTATTTTTACATCATTAAATGTGATGATTAATTTAAATTTTCATATAAATGAATAAAAATCTGAAAATATATATAAAATATAAATCTATAAAAAATGTATCAATTTAATACAATTAAAAATTATAAAATATAAAAAAATCTTTTAATTAAAATACATAAATACATACATAATTTATTAAAAAATATAACTAATAATTCATCCTTTTCACATGAGCTCTGCTAATTTTTTTTTTTTTACCCATATATATTAATCATATGAAAAGTATGTGATTTTTCTCCGTAAGGAAAACCCATTTAAAACTCACTGAATATTGAAGCATATTTATTAGTACTTCCTTTTAATTTAATTAAAAACGTTGAATATAAGTGGGTTGCCTGATGTTTTGTAATAAAGCAAACATGATCGAGTACTGTTAAAGTTCAGTACACGCCCGAGACGGATTGCATGAGTGGGCGATCGACCTTCTAAATCTGTCATTAGTTACGCCTGGTGTTCGAAACGGATCGCTTTGGGGACATTTACATTTAAAAAATGTGCCTGCTTTCTTATCAGCCTGATGTGATTTCAGCTCCTGTAGCTTCTGATAAATATGAACTTATTCCCATCTGGGCTGGAGTCCACTGCTTTACTGAGATTTATGGACCCATTGCTGTTTTTATTAGATAAAAAAGAAGCTAGAACGGGAATTATGGGTAATATATATATAGTCTGTGGCAAATGCTTCCTGAACGTAAAAGGCATTAAGGAAATTACCTTACTGGTTTGTAATACAACAGGGGAAAGTGGCAGGGGAGTACGGATATGGTGTCTAGTTTCAAAATGACTCAGTCGTTTCATGTCGCTGCTTTATAAAGTGGGTGTAAAATTACTGACCACAGTATTTCAGCACCCCTCTACCCCCTGTCCATAAGTGGACGTGAAGATAACAGCTCGTTCACAGGGACTTTTACGGCAGGCGATCCACGTAAACCGAGTGTGTTATGGTTGTTTTATGGAAGGAGTCTCCGGTGTCAGAGGTACGGCTGTAACTTTGGGTTTTCTGACATCTTCAGGACCGAGGGGTTTATGCTTTGTGTGTATTTTATGAGAGACTTGTGAGAACATTGGCAGAATGTTCTGGGAAACTTATTTTTTGGTTTCGTTTAAGGGTTTGTTTGGTTTCCTTTATTTGTTTCGGGTTACCAAATGGTTACCTAACATTTGCAATGCGAGAACCTTTGCAGAACTTGTGCATTTTTTTTTCCAGTTCAGTTGTATTAATGTTCCTTTTACTTCTGCATTACAAGAAAAACCTTTTTACTGAATAACATTTCACTTCTCTGAACATTGAGAGAGGGTTCTTGTTAAATTAACCACCACCAAAGAACTGTAGACTAGCAGAACAGAATAAACGTTATTGGAACAGATGTTCCACAACATTAATACCTTCAACAGACATAACAAGAACTTAACATAATTATTTTTTTTCTTTGGTGTATGGAATGTTCTCCTAATGTTTGCGATGTGGAAACCTTTGGAGAACCTTTGGAGAACATTCCAGTTTGGAAAAACTTTCCAACTGGATGGCATTCAACTTGTTGAGAGAAGGTTCTTGGAAAACCAACCATAGGAGATCCATTGACTAACATTACAAAAAGATTTCCATTCCATTTCAGATTTCCATTTATATATTTACTAAGAAAATTTTGTATTTCTACCCACAATTCACTTTATCAGTTCACCTCTGCACACCTCTACAAGGTTAGAAGCTAGAAAAACGAATCAGGAAGTAAAACCTGAGACGTTGTCATGTCGATATTCAGACTTCGTTTCAAGTTGGTACTTTTCTTCTCAATCCAGACCCCTTCAACAACTCGAGCTATTAAAACACTCCCCTGACAACAGCCTGAGTATTTCCTGAATAAATTCTTCCCACTTTAGGGCTAACAAATGTTTTGCTGTAATAATAACTGCAGTTTGGCTGCTATCCAACCCCCACAGAGCTAAAACCGAGTAGAACCCTCAGTACGGTTCCTCTGAGCCTCTTTTAGCTGAAACGCAAAATTCTGCGCTGTTCATCATTCAGCCTGGTTTACAGTAATACGTAATATTCCATTCCAGGAAGAGTTCCCATGCTAATGTGTGCGGTTCAGGTTCAGTCCTGCTGCTCGATTAGATTTCAGGTTATTCTTGGTGCCTTTCATCAAGCGGAGAAGCTTCACAGAATCCGAACCATTCAAACGGGACAATAAGGATTCGGATCAGTTTGCACGTGAATTTTCATGTGCGTGTGGTTCGTTGTGTTTGTGTGTGTTCTCCAACTCAGGGTTGGTTCTTTCTGTAGGTGAGAACAAACCAATCACACTCGGTGTATCTGAATGAGATGGTCTTGATCTGCTTTCAGGTGAATTCTAGTGAGTAAGAGATTCAGCTCTGAATCGACTCATTTGCATGATTTGCACCATTTATTAATGTATTTATTATTTATTTTACCATTTATTAATTAATTTATTTATTCATTCTTTCATATTGGGAAATTGTGATCTGTTAAACTGAGCCAAAGGACAAAGCCGTAGACCTGCACAAATACTATGAAAACAATATATACTGGCTAATACATCAAATGATACAAAATAAACTTATTTTACCAACAATTACTTCACTAAACACTGAGAAAAGATTCTTGTTAAACTTACCGTCAGAGTAAACTTTGTTTGCTAATTTTTTTTTTCTAGCTACTATAACATAAGCTGCTATAACATAAGTAAGAATGGGCGCTGTGTTGTTGTAGCGTTGTAGCATTGTAGCATCAAATGGGTTCCTGGAGAACTTCACAGTTCACCAGCATTACCCAGCATGCCCATCTAATGTTAGTCTATGGTTCTGCTATGGCTAGTTTTACAAGAACCTTCTGTCAATGTTTAAAGACATAAGCGAAACATTATTCAGTCATAAGGTATTCCAAAGGTTTCTCGTATTGAAATTATGAGCGTAATGTTAATATTACCAAACTGGCACGTTCTCCGCAGGTTCTCCAAAGGTTCCCGCATTACAAACGTTCCATAAACCACCCCCACCCCCACCCCCAAAAAAACAACTTTGCGTTTATATCGGAAAACCAAACCCACCTTTATTGAATGAACCAAAAACATAAAAACTACTAATACAAACTAACATTCCCAGAATGTTCTGGGAGCAAACAGTGTTTCCAATTCCATTCAGAAGGTAACCTTCAGGATGCAATTTCGGACATCACCGCTCCTTCATAGCACTTTCATGCAGTGATCAGGGATGGTATAAAAGGAAGTAGTGAGGTGTTTCTGGGGAAAAGTACTATAATAGTCCCTGGAGCTTATCATGACTGGGTCTCAGGTGCTCTCAGGTGTAATGTGCTGCTTTTTTAGGACCAGCTCTTCTTCTCTGAGTAAAATACAAAAGTGAATTAAGGTGCTGGTTGTGATATGTAAGAAGTGCACTTGGGAAATTCTTTCCATTCTTCCCAGAAGACTTCAAGCTTGTGAGGGTTTTTAGTGATCTCAAATTAGCAGTCCGGGGTTCCAACCACTACGTCTGTTTGAGTAAAGTCATGATGATGTCCTCATAAGCGGTGTTGTATCTGCTTTAACACTGAATATCTGCAATAGGGGCAGCCTAGTGGTTAAGGAACCGGTCTCCTGACCGGAAGGCCCCGGGTTCAATCCCCTTAAATGGCAAGACACGACTGAGGTGCCCTTTTAGCAAGGCACCTAACTCCACCAACTGTTCCCTGGCCACTGTGTTTTGGGCTGCCCCCAACTCCGGGCAAGTGTGTTCACTGCCCCCTAGTGTTCACAACAATGGGAACAGCGGACGTTGTACATGTTATATTAAATAAACCAATTTATTTATTGGACTACAGTGAGGAGTTTGGGGTCAAAGCAGCAGGGAGATCAGGTCCAAGAATCAAGATTAGCAAACCAAATGGTAAAGTTTGTAGAGGCTAGTCATAGCCGAAACACAATGTAGGATGTAATTATATAATGTCGATCATTTAGTTAGTTTTCCAGTGTATTCTCTCTCTCTCTCTCTCTCTCTCATTCTGTCTCTTTTTTCTGGCTCACTCGCATCCTCTCTTTCGTTTTCTCTCTCTTTCATTTACTCTCGCTTACTTGCCCTCACTGTTATTCTTTCCCCTCTGTTGGTCTCTCTCTCTCTGTCTCTCGCTTGCTATCTCGTCCTCCCTTTCTCTCTCACACCGTCTCTCTCTCTCTGACTCACTTGCTGTCTCTTCCTTTCTCTAGCTCGCTTGCTCCCTCTCTTTTGCTCGCTTGCTCTGTGTCTCACTTCATCTGTCACATTCCCTCTCTCTATACTGGCTCGCTCACTCTCTCTTTTGCTTGCTCTCTCTCTCTCTCTCTCTCTCTCTCTCCCTGTCTCCCTCTTGCTTACTCTCTTTCCCTTTTGTGTGTCTCTGTCTCTTTCTTTGTTTCTTTCTTTCTGCCACTCTCTCTCTCTCTCTCTCTCTCTCGCACACTCTTTCTTTGCTGTCGTTATGGCGAGTTACAGGTTAGCATCTTACGCTAGATGCTAGCTAGCTAGTTCTTTATGATCACTGCATCTTCATGATCTTTTAATGCTAGTTACTCAGATTATTTTATTTTTACACCATACGGGGGAAACCCTACAACTTAAACCTGAAAAGAGTGTTGGTTTTTTTGCATGAGGCCCCCTGGTGGTCTGGAGGTCCTTGTATTGCTTATAGTGCGAATCTGGTCTATTTAGTGTTCAGTGTATTTATGGTCTCCTTTGATTGTGTGTCTGACTTTTTGCCTTGTTCGATTTTCCCTGTCTGTTGTTACCTGGACAAATCATTCTCTCAGCTCTGTAGAAGCATTTCGAGTGTGTGGGTGTGTGTTTAATTGCATGTGAAAAAATAAAGGGTTTTTATGATGAGAGCCCCTCCGCGTGGTGAAAAGATCGGATTCGTGTCCACGCCGAACTCGTCAGCCTAGCTGTAGTGCCTCAGCATGAGTCTTCTGACTGATGAACGATGACTTCCTTACTGACAGTCACTGACAGCTGATGAATACAGCTCATCTCCACTGGCCGCTACAGCTCCCGGTGCATGCTGGGAAATATTTAGCCAGGGAAGCCGCGCAGTAAACGTTTCTTGATGACGATAATCAGTCGCAACGGCTTGGTTGTGCGTTCGCTACAGACCTGTTTGACCTGTTCATCAGTAAGGAGGAGAGGATGGTTATTAAAGACTCGATGGAAACACACATACAGGCACAGAGTTGTCTGCCTCAATTTATCACACTACATCAATACATGTGTGTTTTTTACTGTAACGTAAACCCGGATTCGATTTTGATTAGTCAGCTTACTTTTTATTAACGCCGGCGCTGAGCTAGTTCTCTTGTTGCTATAGTAACAGGGACATGTACAGCATATGTGCCACACTGACAAATAAAAAAGTCTATTTGTTTAACTGTAAGGAGATGTTTATGTAACATGTATAGAAATATGACCTGCTGACAGTCTTTTTTTTCTGTGTACAAGAATAATATAAGAATAATTTAAAGATAATGTAGATTTAGTGAAATTTTTAGAAAATACATTATAAATTATTTTACATTGCAATACAAACTATTTTAGTTAAAAAAGCTTAAAAATATTTTATTATTCAAAATATGTTTATTATTAAAATATTGTAATTATTTATTATGTATTATTTATTTGTATTGTAATTTTAAATATGTAATATAAGTAAAAAAACACTAAACATAATATAAAAATTAGAATAATTTAAATATAAGGATAATTATCACAAAACAAAAGTCACATAAAATCATTTAAAAAATGTTTTCTTAATTATGAATAAAAATACATTATAGATGATATGAGAATTTGGGGTTCATTAAAATAAACAAAGGAATAATGTTCAGTAAAAATATTTAAAATGTACATATTGTGTGTGTGTGTGTGTGTATACAAAAAAATTATATAAATTATTTTTTTAAATGTTAAAGATCATACAATTTGAGAATAGTTAATTTACAAGAAATTTCACAAAAATATATTTTAAAAGGTAAATAATATAATTATTGGACAAATTAGCTAAAATGAGATATTTTGACATTTAAAAAAGATGGCTCGACGAGGGCTCCCACACCACCTCACACACACAACTGGACTGCATTTTTTGCACATTTTTTTGCACATTCACACACAACCGGACTGCATTTTTGCACATTTTCTTGCACACCA
>JAOVVF010000048.1:5978783-5992554 GCA_028565595.1 Duopalatinus emarginatus
TGGTCAAACTTTCTGAGGGGAGCAGGCGAGATATGACCCATGACTTTCTTTGAGAGTAAATGGAATTGTGTAGAGTTATTTCCAGAGTGGACAAGATTGCTAGGAATTCCTATGAGAGCAGGTAGAGTTGGTCGAACTTCCCAGGGGAAGCAGAAAGGTTAGACCAGACATTCTTGAAAGTAAATAAAGAGTTACCTCGAGAGTGGACGTGATTGGTGGTAAGTCCTTCCAGAGTGGACAGGATTGCTGAGAATTCCGTACAAAGCGATGGAATTGGTCAAACTTTCTGAGGGGAGCAGGCGAGATATGACCCATGACTTTCTTTGAGAGTAAATGGAATTGTTTAGAGTTATTTCCAGTTTGGACAGGGTTGGTTGAATTGGTTGAACTTCCTGTGGGATGCAAACAGGTTAGGTCAGACTTTTTTTCAGAGTACATGGGATTGTTATGAATTACTTCCAGAGTGGACAGGGAATAGAAATAAACTCTCTTGGAAGAGCAGGCATGAGTTGGTTGGATGTTCTTTCCGTGTGGGCTTGGTCAGAAGTCATTCAGGCGCAGACAGGATTGGTCAAATTGTCAAGAGGAGTGGGCAAGATTGGTCAGAATTCCTTCAGAAAGGGCAGAAATCAGTTTAAAATCAGTCATCCACATACTTCTACTTTGCCCAGCAGTGCTCACTGATGCAGTATCCACACTTTTGTCAAACCCATCAATCTTCTTATATTTGTATTTTAGCGTATCTTTTTTTTTTCTTTCCCTTTCAGACTAAATAACTACCTCCTGCCTCAGGAAAATGTCTGAATGAGACACATACACACGATGATGCTTATTTAAGTTGATGTTGTCATGGCAACAGTCTCTCGAACTGGTGGGAGGATAATGACAGGCAGCACTCATGTTACTTACCGGGTTGTTAGAGTGAATGGCACGTAATCATATTCTAATACTTAAACACATGTGCTCTCAGGACATTTCATTCACTCCCTCCATCTTCTCTATCTGTTCTGTGTGTAAGACAAGTTGGATTCAGAGGAACGAAAAGGAATGACCGGAAGAAGAAGAAGATAAAGTTATAAACCCGGCTGGAGTATGAGCAGTGGGAGACATTTGAACTAAATTAAGCGGTACAGGAAGACTTACATTGCTAAAGTGGCTTTGAAAATGAGGCTCATTAATACGGACCAGTTCGCTTCTCACTGGTGATTTACATAAAAATGAATGTGAGTGTCTCTGAGGACGTGCATGCCCGAATCTCATCTCGGTCTAAAGGACAATAGTCCTGCTGCATGTCCGGGGTTTGTATTAAAGTGCTTGTCACAGGAATTGTTTGTATAGTACCGCTCCTAGAACAGATCTGGTTCCGCTGATAACACTGCGACTTTTATTCGTATTACAAACTTGCGACCTTGAGACTTCATATAAAGAGCACGGGATCGGCAGAAGGGGCGGATTCCCTGTCGCAACCAGAAATTGTAAAAGAAGTGAGCCCTCATCCAGACACCCGGGAAAATCAAAGATATGTTAAACGCTTTGATGAAATATGCATCATAAAGATTCTGTCAAAGCGTGGATAAAAAAAAAAAAAAATGACAGCAAAGCACTTCAGAAACTGTGCACCATGGATATGACGTGTCCTTGCAAGATGTGCAGGAGGAGAATAGGTAAAAAAAAAAAAAATATATAAAAAACAAGTGCGACAACTTTTGCTTTTAGGTGCAGTGTGTGTATTTTATCATGTTTATTTCATGCAAGGAGTGTAATAATTGGACCATTTTAGTTCAATGAATAGAACTGATTGTTGTTTAAAAAACTGGCCTGAAAACTGGTATGTAAAAATGTAAAAGGATTATAAAGTGATTTGTCCTTGACTTTGATTAATAAAGTACTCATCATTAATCACTAATGAGCGCCAGTCCTAGCCTAGGTTTTCAACAAAGTTGATCAAATATACAAACACTGCCTTAAAAATCTAAGTTGAGGCCTGAGGTTTACAGCCCTAATTACCTTAGAATCAAGAATCCAATGACATTTAGTTCAATGTAAGCATTCACTGGTCAGTAAGCCGGACGCATGATCAGAAGGTCGTGAGTTCAGATTCCACCACCTCCAACTGCCACTGTTGGTCCCTCGAATAAAGACCTTGAGTAGAGTTGAACTGATTGCTGGTAAGCTTTCAGCACCATCGGCTGATCGGTGACACCAGTCGAATGCAATATTGGGTTTCTTTAGCCATGCGCGAGTCCCACGTTTTAGTCCCAGTTACTACTTACTGAAAAGAAGTTAGCAAGATAAGACGTTGCTGAGGTTTGACTCTTTGACCTTTGAATCACTAACTTGGAATTGTTGAGCCTCCACTGCTTATAAACTGTTTTTTTTGTTTTTTTTTTTTTGTTTTTTTTTTTATAGATGGTGTGTCCCACTGGCCTTTTTTTTTCTTAAAGTTAATAAAATGCAATAAACAAGTTCTGCATGCTGTGCATTCATGGTTCCTGCTAGCTCTATTTCTGGATTAGGATTTCTTCAGATCTTGCTCTCAGCTCTTTTTTCCGACTAAAAAAAGACCTTCAGGATTACAATATTTTCATAGCAAACATTTCTTTGGTACAGGATCAACATGATTGTTTATTGTAGCTGTTTAATGTTCTTAGACAGTCTCTGTTTGTCTTTATAGTGATATACAAAGACACCTCTGTCGCTTTTAATGAGCTGTTTTATAGGCTAAGAAAGTAAGACTACTAGTATAGTTCTTCAGACATCTCAATTAAACCGGCTAAGGCTTAGCGGCACTTCTAATGAATGCAGGAAACTACATTTTTTCCTTTTTTTTTTTTTTTTCTAATCCCAACTGACAGCATGGTACATTATGTTCTGCTTCAATGCAATGAGCCTGCTGGAGGGTCAGTGATGAAATGAGCTTTTAATAAGGTATTTGAAATTAATGTAATGTATATTTTAATTAATTATTATTTTTTTAAATATAAAGTTTCTTTTTTAAAGTATTTCTTTTATGTTTTTTTTTGTGCCTTGTGGCACAACCAAATCTTTACTAATATGTGCCTTTAATTTTTAAGTTAGTTATTCTATTTATTCTAAGTTACAGGCTTCGACTTCAATTCCTGTATTTGCTTTTGCCTTTTTAGCATTTTAAGTTTTACCAGCTAAAATCTAAAGTGTTCCAGCCTGACTATAAGCCCAACTTAGGTTTTTTTTTAATCAATAAACTCTTTTCACTCAGCCATAAATGACACTAGAGTTACATTAAATAATACAGTATTATGTTTACAGTTGTGCCACACTGACATTTGAGAACGTACAAATTGCAAAAAGTTTTTCAATAACCTCAATGACTTAAAAATTTTTAGTATTTACAAAATATCAAGTAAAGCATAAAATCATGCCACGGTATATTATTTTTTATTATTTTTTTATCATTAAAACACCATTTTAAATATTTTTCTTAATCTGGTCATTTGCACAGATGGTTGCGCCATCTGACATGTTGGGGGCTTGAGTTGAAAGTATAAAAAAAATTATGTTATTGGAATGAACTAAAGATATTTACACATTGAACAGATTTTTCTTTAGAATAAAGTGAAGCATAAGTGATGAATAAGAACATAATAAATAAGAAACCATCATACAGTCATTTCTACGTATTCTATTGCAAATCAGGGTTTTCAGGGTCATATAATCCTTCCTACTGTATGTGTGCGCACCCAACATCCTAGGATTAGTCTTAAGGTTATGGCCACTGGGAATTTAAGACCCATGCTTCCAATTATTATTACATTACATAGGTTGCCGTAGGTTAAAAATAAACGTACACAAGTTAGCATAATGAGATAGGGCCAACGTTAGGAGGATTTCTGATATAATGTTGTACAATTCTGATGTAATGTTGCATTTTCATGTACTTAGTGTCATAGCTCCAAACTCACGCCACCACCAATCGCCTTTTTTGCACCTACACCTCTGCTTTAGACTTGTACACTGCCCGACCAGTACTTTGGAGTCTCTGGAGGCAGTGGCATGATCTGGGGTTGCGTCAGATAATCAGGTCAGCCACATTATGTGGCAATAAAATGGTCATCTTCATGCATTCATGGTCCAGCAAATAAAGGACTCTTGATATTAACCCTACTGCACGTTTTTGAGATGTGCTGGAGACGTCTCAAACTGTCCTGTATTCAACAAGATCTTGATCAAAATTGAACCCAATTCTGGATGGAAGTAAATGTTGCATATGGTTGTTCATAGCAAAGCTACCATGAATGTGCATGATAATGAAAGCTAAAGGCATCCAACAAAATATTAGTGTGACTTTATAGCAAGTGACAGTGAACTATTTGATTAGTGTGCTTGCTACTCTGCATTTAACCCATCCGTGCGGTGAAACACACACATACATATCAGTAAACACTAGGGGGCAGTGAACACACTTGCCCCGAGCAAGGGGCAGCCCCAAACCATTGGGGTGCCTTGCTCAAGAGATCGAACCCGGGACCGGTCACGAGACCAGTTCCCTAACCACTAGGCCACGGCTGCTTCTTGGGGGTTTTGCTTGAATTCTTGATTTTCCAGAAACGAAATATACTTGTGAAATTGTCTCTATCTGGCAAAATAGCAAAATATAAATATATATGTATATATACACCTTTATATGTGTTATAGTACCTTTGTATGTGTATGTATATTAAACTTCAGGTTACATATGGATACATAATTTCATGAGCTCTGAACTCCTTAAGATCTTTACATTTAGTACTTCTTTAGGTTTTATTATTATTATTATTATTATTATTATTATTATTATTATGAAATAAATAAAGAGATTTTGATTCATAGTGCTAGGGCTTAAACCTTTCACATTTTGATCAGCTGGGGCTCTAACCTTCTGATCAAAGTGCCACCAAAAAGCTGCCTCTGGTGGACCCTTGAGCAAGGTCCATTATGGTGTACTTGGAGCAGAGGCCTTGCTCAAGGGCCCAATAGAGGCAGCTTGGTGGTGCTTGGACTTGAACTTCTGAGCTTTCGATTAGTAACCCAGAAGTCAGTGGTTGAAGCCCCTAGCTGCCTCTTGGTGATGGAACAATGATTAAGACTCCACCAAGGGGCAGCTAGGGGTTGAACCACTGACCTTTTGATCAATAACTCAGAGGTTTAACCATTGCGGTTAACCTTCACTGCCTATACATTTGCCAGGTGGTGTGTTCAACTGGCCTTTAATTTTTTTTTCTTAATAAAACAACAAACAACGCAACAAACAAACTCAGTTACCGTGTCACCTTTGAGTGTTACAAAGCACCGACACTGGGGACTCCTTCTCCGTTTTCTCTTGTGAATGAGCTGGTTACTATAGAAACGGTAACGTATTAGCCCCGAGCGCATTACTAATCTTACAAATACGAATCAGAATTCAGTGGTGGTGTGTATCTCTGGGGTTCGTGGCTGAGCTGGAGGAGGTGAGAGTGTGTACGCTGAACACATCATACATCACACACTTCGCAGAGCTTCTGCTGCAGCTCGTAGATCATGGCAGTGTTCCTCCGAGTGTGTCATCGTGTCACATTTATTCAGTGAGCTGGCGCCTGTGTGGAACAGCCCTGCTGGATAAAGAGATTTCAGGCTCTGGTTGTTCTTAGAAAAAGAGAGAGACAGAGCGAGAGAGGAGGAGGAGGAGGTAGTAAACAAGTATGTCCGATCTATAAGAGCAACGATGTAACAACTCACAGTTTCAAATCATTAGCATGTCAGAACTGTCGAACGTGTCATGTGGTACGGTTAAACACGCGGTGTGTTTGTGCGTAGCTATAATGTAAAGAATCTGTCGCCTCGGTCAAGAGCGAGCACTTCATTTCCCAAGTTATGAAGCATCGTAAACAAAGCTCTCAGGTAATTATGAGGGAATGAAAACATCGCTCGCGTTGTAAATTACAGGTCAAGGGACAGAAGCGTGACGCGGCGCCAATTACGTATCATGTTTTCCTAATCAAGACAGTTAAAGGACGTGAAGAGGGGAATACAAAGACGGAAGTGCAAATCCATACCCGTGTTTCTGCTTAGCTTTCAGAACGCAAAACAATATCAGGACAAGGTTGTCCTGTGCCACCAGTTATACTTTCTATGTGTTATACACTGGCAGAACAAACGGTACAGACAAGCTTATTCTAAATACATAGCAACGGCACCTGTGCATGTCATTGGCTGCGTCTGTTAGTGTGTTTATATACAGAGATAGACATCTATAGGGACCCCTATAGGAATATATTCCGTAGCAGGACCCCTGCTACGTCTACAAACGTCTTCAACGGTGTGGTTTTTTTTAATTTATTTATTTATTTTTACTGATGAATTATGTCCTGCATTCATTCTTCTGATGGGTTTTGTGTCTTCCAACAGGACAATGGCCCAACACACACGTCTAGAGACACCAAAATAGGGTTTAAGAAACACTCATCTCAGTTTAGGGTTTTTTTTTTTTTGGTGTAATAGTGTAGTAGGGAACGAAGGAACAAAAAAAAGAAAAAAAAAGATAAGGTGTGGTACAGTGGTAACATGATCAACTCCCATGTAAGAGAACCGGGTTTGATTCCCGGTCTGGGCAGCCAGTCTGTCCTACACCAATAAGGGTCTTTGGGCAAGACTCCTAACACTACGTTGGCCTACCTGTAATACCAGTAACCTTGTAAGTCGCTCTGGATAAGTGTGTCTGCCAAATGCCGTAAATGTAAATGTAAATGTATAAGGAAATAGGAAGGAAGGATAGAATGAAAGTGCACATAGAGGGAAGAAGAAAAGAACGGTCCGTCTATCTATCTATCTATCTATTAGTCTATCTGAGATTTAATATTAACTGCCACATCAGAATTGCGTCATATATGTAATGACCACAGTGTGGTATGAGATCTGATTCCTTAGGGAGGTGATAATGGAGTTAGTTAAAAGACCATTCAGCTCAACTGTCCGCTTCATCAGTCCAAGCTCCAAAAGAACGTGTCACAAAACACACCACGTGTCACAAAGCTCACATTACACAGAATAAATGTGTGTGTGTGTGTGTGTGTGTGTGTGTGTGTGTGTGTGTGTGTGAGTGAGAGAGTTGTGAATATGAATGAAGAAAAGACGGGTAAGTCTGTCGGCAAAGAGAGGATCCCAGAAGCTGCAGGGAAAAAAAAGTCTTCTTTATTCAGTCTTTCTTATATCTCCTTCAGTTTCAGTTACTGACTCATCCCAGGTCTCTACATCTCTGAGGAGTGGAGGAGGAGGATACAGGAGAGGGAGAGGGGGAGGGAGGGAGAGAGAGAAAGAGAGAGAGAGAGAGAGAGAGAGAAGTAAAGAATGAAGGTTGAAGATGTCATAGGCTAGATAGATGGATAGATAGATGGATGGATGGACAGACAGACATTGGCTTAATTATATTTTGTTAAATTTACTTTAACTACATTTTTTTCCATCTTCATTTTACTAAATAAAATTATTGAGATTTTGTCTTAAACACCGATAGTTAAGTTTTTAAAATTACACCTTAATTTTATACATTTCATATTCTCACTGTTTATTAGCCACATCAGCTTAGTTATGTTACATAAAATTAATTTCTAGTGATCTATTTAACATCACAAATTAAACTTAACACTTAATCTATTTCAATAATAGAAGGAAAGATAAACAAAGTGACTTTAATTATTCACAACAAATTGGCATTAACTGAAATATATCTGCTTTACCAATGTGGAAAAGTATTGAATATTATGGATATAATCTACAAAAAGAAAAACAATTAAAACTACAAAGTACAATCTTGCACCACCCACTTTAAATGCTACAAATTAATAGAGAAATTTAACAGAGAGATAAAAAAAGGATGAGTGCTAACTGTCCATAATTTAAAGCCATGGGTCTGGACATAAGAGTAGCAGAAGGGGGATGAACTTTTTCACATTCTGTATACAAGCATACTTCTCCTGAACATGACAGATGTTTTAGTGTTTGTCCCATGTGAATGTCTTAAAATCTGCGGAAGGAGATACAAAGCGAAAATCAGGTGAAAAATAATAATAAATTTGAAGAACAATAAACAACAAATAAATAACAAATCAAATAAAATTGAATGAAATTTGACTTTATTTCAGGAAAAAATACTACCCTCAGATTGAAATATGTTATAATGCATCCAACATCAACCTTGGGTGCAACCAGACAATAGCAGTAAACAAATCAAATACGAAATCGCAACAAGCATGCTTGCATTTAAAGAATATACCCGTCTTCAGTTATTAAAATGCTGAAGTTTTAACACATTCACTACTTGAGTAATAAGCAGTTAGGCTCAAGAATTAGTTATTATTTGCTTTGTAGGCAACACGCTAAAATAAAACTCTACAAAGAGCAGGAAGCTTTAATTATGTACGCTTCAAAATAACACAATTATAACACATTCACCTAAACGTGTGTGGCCTCGGTCACTGAGGACTGCTGTAAGACAAGTGACAACACAGAACCTGTGAAACTATTATCATTTAAGTAAGATGAGTAATGATAACCGCAAACTTAAGTACAACTTTACAAAAGCAGAACAGCACAATTAGAATTGATTACTAAACATGCTAAGTGCCTTTATACAATACACAACTAGCATGTAGTGTTGGGAGTTGGGTTTACTGATCACAAAACAATCTTATTTTATATAATGTTTAATCGGATCTGTATCGAAATCTAGTCATCTAACCTTGCTGCCTAAAGTAGAGAGGATTCTAATGGACATCAAACTTGAGAAAGCAGATCACTGAAATGCTCTAGTTAGACCGCGATTTGTCTACTAAGCTAACAGTGTTAACCGCAGGTCTTTCTAACCAATGGGCTGAGGTGACACAACCTACTAGCATGCCAGCTAACATTTCCTTCAGTGTACCGAAACGGTTGTGACTGACAAACCAAAAATGGCAAATAAATGACACTTGAGTATTATTTACATTCGAAAAAAAAAAAAACTTTGCTAGCCGCGCAATTTGCTGCCCCACTTCTTGCCGCCATATAGGAAGTTCTTTGGGAAAAAAGTTGTGTCACTGTGAATGCTGGGATTGCTTTTGCACAAGGAGATCACTCAATATTTGGTCAGAATCATACGGTCACAATAAGGTATCTCAGTAGGCACCATTTTTTGAGGGATCTAAAAATAGAGACAGCCCTAATTCTCAGGAGCACACTTAGAATAAACAGATCTAGTATTTGAGATGGACCCATTGCACAACTCCAGACCTGAACAGCTGATATCCAGAACAGCTTGGAGGTCTCTGTACTCAAACACACTCATTAAACCTGTTTATTCACAGGCACGTACAATGAGGTATGTTTGAATAGTGAGACCTCAGAGCTGTGCTGGACATCAGCCCACCAGGCCAGGAGTTGTTCACCCATGACCTAATTTAATCACTGAGGAATTACTCACTGTTTCACCTCCACCTGTTTATCCATCCTTCACTCTGTGGTTCTGTCCATAACCAGGTGTGCCAGGACTAGATCCAAAGAGCCCTGTTTGAAGCATCTACATTCTTAGAAAAGGGTGTTAAAAAGCAAGGCGGAAACAGACAGGCGGTGGGTATCCTATAATATTGTAAAGGGCTTGCTGTTTGCTTGCCTCGGGAAAGCTATTCTGCAGACTTTATATCCAGACGTGCAGTAAAAAACCCGGAGTGTTATTTAGTGCTATGAATTCTGTTCCAAGCCTGCCGGTTTGTTACCCTACTAAGTCCTTTAAAATTGTAAGGACTTTTAACAGTGTTTTATTGGCAAAATCGAGGAATTCAGATCGAGTGTGACAGCCACTCTCAATGATCCCCTTAGCCGGTTTTCATCTTTTCGAGCCCATCTCGAAAATAAATTAGTTTTTCCTATAAAACAACACAAGCTTTTTCTCTCGATAGAGACAGTTAAAGGTATCCTCACTCCTCATTTGAAGGAAAAGTTTGACATAATGTCCCAGTGTGTTGGTCATAATAAATGCCTGTCTGTCTTCTGGCACTGTTCCTGCATCTTTCAAACCTGCTTGCTCAGAAAGCATAATCTTACTACTACACATTTCACCCAGTTGTGAAGTGAAACATGCACACTAGTAAACCCTAGGGGGCAGTGAACACACTTGCCCAGAGCAGTGGGAGACATTATCCACAGTGTCTGGGGAGAATTTGGGGGGTACTGCAGATGTGTCTTGTCGGTACCAGGGTTTGAACCAAGGACCTTCTGGCCACAAGACTGGTTCCTTGGCCACAAGACTGGTACCTTGGCCACAAGACTGGTACCTTGGCCACAAGACTGGTTCCTTGGCCACAAGACTGGTCCCTTAACCACAAGCCCCACAGCTGCCGTCCATGTTGGATATCGACCAATTTCTAAACTACCATTCCACTGAAGGCCCGCTGAACAATGGCCTATTGCTTGCTGTTGATGCAGGGAAGTGTAGTCTGGTTAAACCTCACTGCTGCTTCAAATACAGTTGCTCACTTAGCATCTTGAGCATATGGTTGTCCTTCATGGGACAACTTATGTGTTGAGCATACTCTCTCTCTCCACTGTGTTACACCACCCCCTGGCATTGCACAAGCAAACAGCTTGACATTTTGAAGTGTTTTGATCCCCGTACCAACAAGATACCACTAAAGTACCCTTGAGCAGGGCAACTAACAGATTGACAGCCGTTAATAGGGACTGCCCTCTACTCCAGGCATGAGTGTTTACCGCCCCCTGGTATGTGTGTCTTCACTGCAGGGATAAGTTTAATTCTGAGGTCAGATTCCTTTGTGTAGGTCCATAGTAGGTCAATCACCTCACATGATTCCTGGCTGTACATGACTCCAAGGAATTATGTGATAGCCTTTGGCCTTCCTGGTTGGTGGCTGTCGCATGATAGGGCAAAGACATCCGATGGGTGGGAATTGTTACTGTGATGTGGCCTTTGCCTACCTAACACATACTAGCATAAGCAGCATCTTCTTCTTTCTGTTGTTCCAGTCACGGGTCACCACAGCCGATCAGTCATCTCTTAATTTACCCTGTCCTGAGCATCATCCTCTGTCACCCCCACTACCTGCATATCCTCCCTTACCACATCCACAAACTTTTGGTCTTTTTCTTGTCCTATTGTCTGGCAGCTCCATCCTCACCATCCTTCTCCCTATATATCCTCTCACTTCTCCTCTGCACTTGGTCAAACCATCGAGTCTCGTCTCCCTAAATTTGTCTCCAAAAAATGTTACCTGCACTGTCCCCAAGTTCCTAATCTTGTCCATTGTGGTCACTCCCAGTAGGAATCGCAATATCTTCATCTCTGCAACTTCCAGCTCTTCTTCCTGTCATTGCCACTGACAAGAAATCGATACAACATAGCAGGCCTCACTTCATACTTTATGTAAAATCTTGGAATATCTGGCAATCTTCTAGTCAGAAACACCTCCTTTCTTCTCGAAACAAGAGTCAGCCGGGGAGCAAGATTATCCAACAGTGCCATGAATATGGTTTCAAGTGAAACTATTGTTATTCACAGGAATTCCACACCTATCTATTATGCGCAGAAAGAAACGTACTTCAGTAACAATGCAGTCTATCAATACGTACATATTCACTGCTATTCACTTCATTGTCACAAGCCTATATTGGCAACCTATACTTAAAAGCACCTGTTAGGTCTGGAACTGGCAGAAAAACTGGTACACCAGTCTAATACTTGGTAGGTCCCCCACAGGACATGGAGTCCATGAAATTGCGGAAATATCCTGTAGGCAATAAACACCATACTTCCTGCAAAGGCATAAGGTTTTTTGTTACCCACAGCACTTTCCATGGCGTCCCAGATGTTTACAATAAAGTTGAGATCTGGTGACTGAGATGGCAATGGCAAAGCCCCAAACTCATGAGTGTTCCTCTAACCATAATTTGGCATCTCTAGACATATGTGGTGGCGCATTGGCCTGTTGCAAGAGGTCAAACCTGTCAGAATGAAAGCAGGACATGAAGGGAGTCCACCTGTCAGATGCTTGTAGATGTCAATCGATCAATCAATCACGGTTTATTTGTGACATACATAGTCATACTGGGTACAACCTGCAATGAAATGCTAATTACCGTGAACCCGTCCACACAAATTCCCTTTGTTTAAATCTCTGTGCTGCTAAAAAAGACAAACGCTTCTCGGTAAAACAAGCTGTCACGTCCCAAACCACTTCTTTTTTTTTTTTATTACACAAGGTATTTAATGGCGACCATAAAATGCTAGTTACCTCACTTACAGAATAATGTTTAGTGCCCTGGTGTGCCGTAGAATAGCACTAAATTCTACCATTGATGGTTTTTAAAGATGAGCTGTAGTGGGCAGACGTTTAATCATCCAGACAGATAGACAGGGCATGCATAGACAGGGAGTGCTGTGCCTCCTGTGTTGTCACACCCTTTGCGTGATGTTTCTTATCCAGAGCGACTTACAATAGTGCTGAGTCATTAACTTAGAATATCCAAAGCTAGGGCTGGTACACGAACACAAGAACGAGAACGTAAGACTGTAAATACAATATCTGCTGTAAGTGTAAAGGTAGTGCTGGATTGATTTGAGTGCTCTCGAAAGAAGCGTGTCTTCAGACAAGATGTGATTCCACTTATTTACAGGATCCTTAGTGGTAGGATGGAGAAAAGTCTGGATGCTGGCTTCCCATGTGTATGAATGATGGCAGGTTGAGTTGGTTCATACTTGAAGCACAAAGGATTCTGGGTATGCCTCAGGCTTTGGCCATTGTCATCAGGTAAGGGGGGGGGGCATGGATTGTTTTGGCTTTGTAGGCCAGCGTCAAAGTTTTATATATGACGTGGGTTGCTACAGGAAGCCAATGAAAGGTTGGCAGCAAAGGTGGCTGAACTTGGGAAGGTTGAAGACAAGTCAAGCTGCTTTTTTTTAATCCGACTAGAAATGAAGCACGTAGAACTTGGTTTTCATTATCGTCTCCGGTTGGGCGAACTGGACAAAAGTTAACTTTGGTTGGAAAACACTTATCACTGAATTAAAAGTAACCTTTGGGGAAACTGATGCTCCGGTTCAGGCTGATCATCCACCCGTAGTATCCAGTCACAGATCCTGTTTCTTTTAAGCATGAAAACTATTTTTTTAATTAGTGCCAATGCTGAAACTTTTGTCTGTTAGTTTTGTGGGTTATTCTGTTCTCAGCCAGCTTATGTATATCCAGGACTTATTTTCAGGCAGGTGATCTGATTGACCTCTGCCTTCAACCCCTCCGTTCAGTAAAACACATCCGCTTACGCTAGGGAGCGTTAAACACATGCTCGGAGTGGTCCATGGTGCCCAGGAGCAAATGGGAGGTTGCCTGAAACCAGCAGCCCTCTGGTCACAAAGCTGGTTCTTTAACCCCGGGCCACGGCTGCCCCTAGGAGCCGGTCTGGTTAAAGGTTTCATGTCTATGCTGAAATTATACTGTGTACCTCTGAAAAAAAACCTGCTCCCCCAGGCACAGTGGATTGGTGCTGCCTACAGCTCTACTCAAGTGTGTTTACTGCCCCCTAGTGCCTGTTCGCTACTGTGTGTGTTTTGTCACGTCGACGGGTTAAATGCCGAGGTCAATGTTCTCAGCAGTCAGGAAAACAGGGGTGGTTCTAGACCAAAAAATTACTAGGGGGGCCAAGGTAGGGCTGCTCTAAGCCCTAACTAGTAGGCCACTTATTGTTTGTGGACTTTTAAGAAAGATAAAGCAACTTGGTGAACATGACATCA
>JAOVVF010000048.1:6021658-6033152 GCA_028565595.1 Duopalatinus emarginatus
CGCAGCCTAAGTTTGAGTGATGGTGAAAGATCTGTTAAACGGAAAGTTTCATTTCATTTGTGTTTTGTATGTTCAGTTTCATTTCTTTTAGGCGTCACGTCAGAAGAACGAGTCGTACAAATGAATATTAATACGGCGTTTGCATTTTATTTTTGTTTACCTGCTTCATGCGGAACGCTCGGAACGTGGCGAAGACTTTAATTAACTTCCATGCTCTGCTTGTTTCCCCCCCTCACACCTTGTTGGGGAGATTATTTCTTAATTAATAAGCGAAATGAAGTATGAAATGGATAAATGGAAATTGAACAGATAGGGCTGCGGGATGCCTGTATAGCGGTTTTGACTTTTATTAACGGGTCGTTGTGTGTTTTATTACATATATGTGTGTATCTCTGTATTGTTTTCTGGACCAATAGGATTAAGGCATGTATCAACCATGCTAATTAGCTAGGATTTATATTAAGTGCATATTTTAAACTCCATAGAAAGACATTACACTTTCTAAAGGTTGTAAGTAGCAGTCAATTTAGCAGTCAAGTATATTTTGTCCATTTAGGTTAAAAATGATCCACCAGGTTCTCCATTTGGATTCCACCAATACCTACTCCTAGCTAAAGTGATTTAGCTTTCAACTTTCCATTTTTTTCCCCTCCTTCTCTCTATTGCCTGAATGTCAATTTCAGCCTCTAAATCATCCCGTGTTGTTCATTTCCCCTTGGATAATAGGACGCTCTATTTAGCGAGCTGTAGAGTTGATGGCATGGCAATAGACCGCATTCAAGATATAGCCATTGATTAAGAGAATTACAGCGTTCTTTTTTTCTTCTCAAAGGCATTCAAATGTATGACTGCTTTCATAGACTACTATTATGGAAATCAGGCATATTTTCAATTCGCTGAAAAATGTGTGGCATTGATTCTTGTTTTCAATGCTTACATTTAGATAAGCATGAATGGATTTTAATGGATGGGTATAGTCACAGAACTAGGAAACCATGTCTTTAAAGCTGTTCAATGCTCAGTAGAACTGTGAGTATAGGATTTGTAATCAGGCCTTTTTTTTTTTTAGATTACATCCGTTTTTCCAAAATCCACTGCTCTTGGTTTTATTCTGATTCTTTCTCTCTTTCTTTTTTTTTCTCCCCACAGGTAAGTGTGCAGATCTTTACCTAGGAGTGAACTTCCACTGTTGAAGGTGAGGGTCATGCATGCTTTTGATGAAAATGTAGTATTTTTTACCCTCAAATAGGTATATTTATGTCATTGAAGGTCTGGCCATTGGTGGTATCATTCTCAAGGTTTATAGGCTAAACATGGAGTTTACCAAGATTTCTAAAAAAAAATTCAACCTTGATCGTTTAGAAAGAAACACATCAAAACACCTCAAAACATCCTCAGTGTTAGACAAGGGGTCAGACTAATCAAAATGCACAAACAGAGAACCCTCATATACACCATTTACAAAGTGGATAGTTGGCAAGATTTTTGCAATGTTACCTACTTTTGCGGTGTTCATGTACTGCTTGTGGTGGAGACGATCATGTGTGTGGCTGCAGGGCCGGCCTAAGCCTTTATGGGGCCCTAAGCAGATTTTCATTTGAGGCCCCCCATACCCCCTCCGACCACCTCTGCATATCGTTCAATTACCTTTCTCCCTGCGCGAGAAAAAAACAAAACAAAGCATAAAAGGAAGCGGAAGGCCTAAGGAGGGAGCTGATTTTTATTTATTGTTTATTTATTTATTTAAATTTTATCTTATTTTATTAGAACAATTTGCCCAGAGAGAGATATTGTGCAATACGCTGAAGTGCCCGACAGTGGCAACAGCCCACAGTAGCAACTGATTAACCTATATATAGGTGTGCCAACTATAAAAATCAATTAATATAATATGCACTTTTACCTGTGTAACACCATTTCTCGTATTATTATTTAATGTTATTTTTAATATATATATATATATATTTTTTATCATAATATCTTGGTGCTTTTGGGGGCCCCCTGGTGGTTTAAAGGCCCTAAGCGGCCGCGTATTTCGAGTATGCCTCAGGCTGGCTCTGTGTGGCTGTGAATATGAAATATACGGGCGTGGCTTAAAACATTACAGGCGTGGTTTGTAATGATGTGGGTGTGGCTTACCGGCAGTGGGCAACACCATCTGTGGTTCTTGGGGAGCAATTGGGGGGTTAGGCACCTCGTTCAAGGAGGCTTGAGTAGTGCCTGGTTGGTACGACGGATTAAACTGGCGACCTTCTGATTTGCCGCTGAGGGATACGGTCGGTCAGCGCTGTAATAACTCAACCGTCTCGATTCAACGACTTCAGATTGGACGATGAATGAATAATGTGTGGGTCTTTAATAAGTAACAATCAGTGGTACAAGACCAAGTTTGTACACTGGAGACGGTGACCTCCAGAGTGAAAGGAAGGTTTGCCCACATGTGTGCTATTTTGTGTAATAAGTAAATGTTGTCCTATATCGTGGTACATACTAGTATAGGCTTTAGTTTAGTTCAGTTCAGTTCAGTTCAGTGAGGGTCCTCGGTTTTAGTGATTAGATGATTGCAGTAGAAAAAAAAACACAAGCTTGTAGTAAGAGGTTCTGGTCAGTACAGACCTCAACCTTTTTATGAGGGAAGTGTTTGATGGAGTTTATCATCTAAGAACCCAGACTCTCCTCTGTCTTAGCACTAAAGTGGTAGAACGAACTCCCCCTGAGCCTCTGTACACCTGTCAGAAGCCGTTTTCTGCCTTCAAACGCTGAATGAAGACACACGTCTTTCAAGAGCACTTAAATGAACCTTAACTCAATTCAGCACTACCTTTGTTCCAAGAGCAGCTTCTGTATTTACCGTCTGGTTTTCTTTATAGGTTGTGTATAGTTTAGGAGTCCTGTGTCCTAGCTTCAAGTACTCTGAATTCTGGTTCGTCAGCACTAACTTTGGATATCCCGAGGGGTAGCTGTAGCCTTTGTGGTTAAGGAACCCGCCAGAAGGTCCCAGGTTTGCAACATCCAACACTCCATTGAAGTGCACTTGAGCAAGGCACCTAACCCCCAACTGCACTGCGGATAAAGCTTCTGGGCATGTGTGCTCCTTGCCCCGTAGTTTAATATAGCGTGTGTGTGTTTCATTGCATGGATGGGTTAAATGTGGAGGTCAGAAAAGGTGTAAATGTGAGTTAATGTCCAGGGTGTGCGGTGTCAGCTATAAGCCATGTGGCATGACGGTGATAAGGATTATCCATGGACACTAACATGCCTAGTCAGTCGTAGATATTCAGCACTGGAGATAATTGGTCTCATAATTAAAAATATACAGATATAGTAGAAAAATCTACCCTGATTTGACTTCCATGTCAGCATTTATAACTGATATGTGATCCCTGACCATGCAAATTTTTCAGGTTCAAATTTTTGCTCATAGTGAGATTCGGCCCTTGCTTCGTCTAAAGTTTCTACCGCGATGCCGTCATGACTAACTAGCATGGACTTGGCTCACTGCAATGTCCTTACATTCTAAGACTAAGACCAATTACCTGTGCTCTGGACTTTTCATTAAAGACCAGCAGAAAATGATAGTGAAAAAGTTCTCGCTTGATTTTAGGAACTAAACTCAGACTCAATTACATATTAGTCTGACATCGCAAAAGATGTTTTCCTATTAAGCATGCTCTCAATGTTTTCCTGTGATAGATGCACAGCAGACAACCCCTAATTTCTCCAGGGAATACTGAAAAATACAGCCAGCCCCAACCACCAAATTAGTGCTGGGATATAAACAAAATGTAAACATATTTCATGTGCTTCAGGGCGAAATTTTCTTTTTAGGCGTCCATTTTCGCCAAGGACAAATCAGTCCTATTGTACTGTCGTTTCGGTAATGCATTACGGCTTTGGTGATTTAAGAGAATAATTACAGCATATTAAGGTTACTGTCCTCAAAGGTCCAAAATACCTTTATGTACCTAAGTAGAGTCTGACTACAGGGATGGACAGACACAGGAGAGTCTTCTGTTAAAGAAAGCTCCTTCAGGCTTTGATTTTGACCCGAAATGTCCTAGATATCCATCATTCTTATATGAATCTAGGACAGTAACTTGGCACAAAGCACCCAGAAGTGTATAGCTGATACTCCTGGATATATATGGCAGACATTGTATGGCCCTTGTGGAGGAAATTCAGCTTTAATAGGGTGCAGTTGCTTTATTGTTGAGATGGCCTGACAGCATGACCAAACGATATGCACAGCTGACAGCAAAATAATACAGCAGTTACAAATCAGTTACGATTCGTAGAGCCATCCCATTTAGATTTACAATGCACCTGGGGCATGTGCACAGATTTTTTTTTATGACTCCTGTTGGTTGGTCCGCTGATGCTCAGTGCACGCTTGGTATACAACAATGCAGTTATGTATGATTAATTGTATAAATGGATGACATGGTGCCATGGCTCCAGGGCCTCAGTGTGACCCCGGGCTCAGAATACTCAGTCCATGTACTGTCAATGTCCATGTGATTTTTTTTTTTTCCTCCATTTCCTTCCTTTCTGGACTGCCAAAGGACACACCAGTGTGCTAAAATCCCTGCTAGGTGAGAATGTGTGTGCGGATGCTGCCCTGCAATAGACTGAATCTCCATCCAGGATCCATTGTGAACCTTGGCAGGATAATAATAAGTATAAAAAAAAACATATGCTTGTTCCTTTTGAGATCTGCTGAGGTTTGGATAAAAACCAGAGCTCAGAATACAGTCCATGTACTATTCATGTCCATGTGGGTTTTCCCACTAGGATCTCCAGTTTTTTGTTTTTTCTTCTCCAGACTGCCAAAAAGGATGCCAGAATGGTAAATCCCTACTAGGCCAGAAGTCACATATCACTGAAATTCCCACCTGTTGCAAGCCTTTCAAACAGGTCAAGTGAAGAAGTCCATAACTGATGATGACGATGATACAGGTAGCTGATGGACGCACTGTCGCTTTTCCCCCCACCAGGCTCGATCACACAGCTGCAGAATCTTGTCCACTCATCTTCTCCCTCATTACTGCTGGACCCCTGACACACCAATTACTTTGAATCCTATTAGCATGCAAATGTAGTCACCAAATGCAGAATAGCATATTAAACATTTCCTGCCACCTAATTAATTTTGGTCTTCAAAAGCTAAAGCGGATGTACAAATCTGTGATGAATATTAATATTGTGTCTCATTGGAGGGGGAGAAAAAAAAGAAAGGTAGGCTTTGCCTCAGCCAGATGGAGCAGCTCTGGCCTAAATCTCAGCCGAGAATATTTTTATACCATTACAATCCATTACAATGTGCACATTGTTAGATATGCTTTCTGATCAATATGTCATCTATGTCAACATACCCCTGTTGTCTAAAAAACAACAAAGGTCAGCGTATTAATAAGTCCTAATATAATTGAAGTTGATCCAACACGTCAACAGTATGAACTGGTTTAATGCATTTTGACCTCTGGAAGGTGAAGCGCAATCCAAGGCATATAAAGAATTGGGTACGAAAAGAACTAGGCATGACAGGAAATGGACTCAATGAGAACGTAACCAGACAAGAAACAGGCAGGGTTCGAACTTAACACAGCTAGGCATGTCACGAATTAAGCATGACAAGACAAGTGACAAGTTTCCAGTGCAGATATGATAAGAACTGGCAATGACAAGAAGTACCTTATGGGTCAAATACTTGACAAGTAAAGAACAAGGCTTTATGAGAAGAATGTAGCATTGCAAGAACTTTGCAGGAGAAAGAAAATGGGAAGAGAAAATGGGTAGAGTGTGACAGAACTAGTACTTGGGCATGATGAAAACGTAGCCAGGACAAGAACTTGACATGGCAAAAACTGGGCATGTTAAGAGGTAGGCATGGCAGGATGTAAACTGGATATGGACTAGGCATAAGGATCAAGAATCAGCCATGGCAAGATGTCAAGGAGAAAAGGATACCTAGGCTCAACTTTAACTCACGGAGACTGAAACTTGACAGGAAAAGATCTGTGCATGAAAAAACAAACAACAAAAAAAAACCAAGAGAAGCATGTAAAAAAAAAAAACCAAAAAAAAAAAACTGTGTAACAAAAATTAGGCATGACAAGAACTTGACATGCCAAGTATGAGATACTATGAGAACGAGTTATGGCAAAAACCTGGCAAGAAAATAACTAGGCAAGACAAGAACCTGACAAGTGAAGAATTCTCATGAAAATTACTAGACACAACAAGCACTAGGCCTGATTGCTAGGCAGGCCAAGAACTATGCTGGGGAAGAAGCTAACAACAAAATAATTACACAGAACAAGAACTAGGCATGTCATGAACTTGACAGAATAAGAACTAAGCAGGACAAGAACCTGACAGGATAAAAACTAGGTATGATCGGAACCTGGCCTGGCCAGATATTGTTGGGATAAAACTAGGTATGGAAAAAAACTTTACAAGGTAACAACTACATATGACCAGAATTTTACAGGGTAACAACTGGGCATGACAGGAACTTGACATTACAGGTTTTGATAGGATAAGAACTTGGCCTGACAAGAACGAGGTATAGCAAGACCTTAACAGTATAAGAACTGGGTATGACAAGAACTTGATGGTGTTAGAAGTATATGCAGGATATAAACTAGGCATGACAAGAAGTTCACAGGATAGTAACTAGGTATGGCAGTAACTTGGCATTGCAAGAACTTGCTGGGATAAGAACTTTGCATGACAAGTACTCGATATAATCCAAACTAGTCAAGATGTGACCTTGACATCACCAGAACTTGATGGGATATGAAGTGGACATTCCAACGTATTGAAAAAAAAAGACCATGACAGGATAAAAACTAGGCAGGAAAGGAACCAGGTATGACAGAGATTCTATGTAAGAACTTGATAGGATAACAACAAGGTAGGGCAGAAAACTTGACAGAATAAGAACTAGGTGTGCAGGTAACTCCGCATTAGAAGATCTTGATGGGACGAGAACTAGACAGGACAATAACTTGATTTGATGTGAACTAGAACTAGATGTTCCAGGTTTCTAGAATAAATACTGTGCTGGACAAGAACTTTCCAAAAAAAAAACCAAACTAGCCAGTGTTTGAATTCAGTTTAGTTCAGTTATTTGTATGTGCTGGATCTATTTCAAATAGAAATAATATGGGCTTTTATGGAAAGTTAATCCTATATCCTGCATATGGACTGATAATATATATAAGTGCTAAGATTTAGTGCATTTTCATTAAGATCGTCACAGATTATTGACATTGAATAGATGCTTCTTTGTTTTATGACATACAGGTAGCTGTCTCACGATCACCAGCAATTAAGTACCTTTCGATATTCTCCATGCAAACCCATAGAGGTTCCTTGTGCTTAAGCTAATTATAATGCAACATCATTGGCTCCCATGTGAGAGACCTGGGTTCGATTCCAGGTATGGGGAGCCAGTCTGTGCTACACCTGTAAGGGTCCTTGGGCAAGACTCCTAACACTATGTTGGCCTACCTGTAATACCAGTAACCTTGTAAGTCGCACTGGATAAGAGTGTCTGCCAAATGACGTAAATGTAAATGTTTTGGTTATATCCTGATCTTGTTATGTCTTGTCTTCTCCTGTTTTGTCTTTTTATGTTTCTATTATCAGACATCTGTTTATTAGGCATAACTTTGATAATATTGTTTTGTCTGAATTATGGACTGGTTAAAATTTTTTCCATGCATTTCTTTTTAGTTAATGACTGCACTCTTATTGTTCTTCTTTTCCCTCCCACTATTATTTATTCATGCCTTGATTCCTTTTCCATCTGTTTTCTGTCTCTTTTACTTTCCCTCATAAAAGCCAATTTCAGGAGCTTAAAACTAAAGTTTTTACTTTAAAGCGTTGCGAGGCATTGTAAATATTGATTAGTTTGTCTTATCGCTACTTGCTCGAGGCAGCTTTTAGGCATGCGGATGTTGGCTCGAACACTTTGACCGGAGAGAAACGGTTTTCTTTTTTTTTTTTTTTTTTTTTGCTGAAGATAAACTGTATTCTGATTATAGTGATAGATTTGGGCTATGCATAATAAAACAATGCAACTACATGCATGGCATCTATAATACGTAAAACATTATAAGCATAGTTTAGGCTAAGTGTCTTAGTAAGGTGTTGGGCCAATATATACCACCAGAAAAGCTTCAATACACTTTTGCATTGATTTTACATGTCTCTGGAACTCTGAATGAATGAATACTGTCCTTTCAAAAGATCTTCTCTTATGTGGTATTTTTATAATGGTGGAGGTGATGCTGTCTAACATGCTCATCCCAAACCAGTCTGATAATTCTGATAAGGTCACAGCGTCTGATTTACATTATGTTTAGCATTTCATTTCATGCAATTATACTCGGTCCATGCAATTTATATTACCAATTTATTATTACGTTATTGTTAAACCTAGTAAACATCCTAAAATATTTTGGATTTCAAACATTGCTTTTGAAAAAAAAAAGTTACACAAAAATGTTGGTATATCAGTAAAAAAAAGCAGTATGTTACAGGTTCATAAGGTTAAAAGCAATTAAAACAGATTCAAATAATAAATGATTAACAAAATAAATAAAAAATAATTAAAATGGAGTACTTTGTTGTTTTACGTCCTTAAAAAAAGTTATAAATTATATCATAAATATAATAAAAAAAAATAAATAAAATTGTAACACTCAACATGTCAACTATTTTAACAAGTTTTTACTCTGTTTCATGCTAAAAATAAATGCACATAAATTTGCATATAAATTATAGCAGCTAAACTCAGGTATGTGGGTGTTACAGTTCAAGCCTACCATGAACTTTACAAAGTTCAACCATTATTTAAGACATTAGCTCATAATGGTCAGGAGCCAGATTTATACCAGTTGCTCCTGGTAATCTTATTTTAAGACTTACAACAACTTCACACTAAGAACTATAGCATAAATAAAAAAAAATTCAGTTTATTAGAAAGAAAGTGTATGTTGAAAAATACAATGTAAACCAGGATCCTGTTTTGTACCAGAGTAGAAAAGGGGTATAATGGAGGTCTTGGAGAAAAGACATGTTTATAGTGTGATTAAAGCTTTGCAAAACCTGGACCTCTCTTAAAGTTCACTGTAAAATGGCAAAACTAATGGTTAAAAATGGTAACTTAAACACTTTTCCAATGGAAAGTAGGAAATTCTTTTCCCTTTCATTAGTAAAATTCCTTTAATTTCATTTTCCTTGCAGTGCAGGTCACAGTAATGAACTTCATTCATCTAGATTAAGGCTAGTTAGTTCATGTTGCATTAAAAGCTAATTAAGGTGTAGCGGCTTGATAAATAGTTGAAAATAATTATGCATACGTTTCAGGGGATCTACACCATAATGATGTATTTACCCACATTAACTTGCTCATTAGAATAGAATATTACTGTAGATGTGTAATTGTCTGGTGATGTTTAATATTATAAAACGGTTTGTATACTTGGGTTGTCATAATGACTTTGTGTCTTTTAAAAATTAAATTTTTACTGGCGCAGTGAAGCACTAGCTGCATGACATCCCTGTTGGCTGAGTAATACATTCCCTCATGTGATGTTATTGGGAATGAAAGGACATGTTGCTGTCATTTCCCATCAGGAGCATCTAAAATAAAGTATTAAAGTGTTATTTTTTTTTATTTATAGCACAGTAATTTACAATGATGAAACGCTTTATATCTATTTAATGTTGTGGAACATCAGTGAACAACATTTTTGTGAACAATCAATTATTTATAAAAACACTGGGCTACAGTAGGTTCCAGTTTGTCCAACATCCAGGTCAATGGCAGGACCTTTTGTATCTGTTGTCTATTTAAATTATTTTAATCAATTGATGATGTTTCACTTTTTCCTAGTGATAAAACCTATTTAGTTTTAATATATTTATAATAATATTTAAATATTTAATATATTTATATATTTTAATATATAATATTTCTGATATCAAATGTCAGTGTGGTAACACCAGAATCATGGGACTTTTATTCTAAGGCGAATAGGTAATGACAGTAAAAATAATATTGAATTATTCAGAGGAACCCAAGTGATCTCTCTCAAATAGTTATGTTAGACTCTGTCTGACTATCAGTCTGGTACACTTCCCTTGTCAGCTGGTACAACCAATGTAAAACTGGAGCATGGTAAATTGTCATTAAACTATTTTATCAAACGCTTATAAGGATGATAATGCTAACAAAGGCAAAAGCTATTCTCAGCCTGTAGCTAAGATTAAATAGTAGTAGTAATATAGATAGTATACTATTATATATTTGGTTGTACCATCTGACATTTTTTGGGGTGTTAAAGTTTAATTCAGTAGGATTTTATTTTTTTGTAATTCTTTTCAAGAAATAAGGCTAAAAACGAGCTTATATGTAATGTGCATGACATTTATTTAAAAATGACTTTTTCCTTTTTACAAGGTTTATAATGACAAATGTTATACTTCATTTTATGTTTAATTCATTTTATTATAATAAGTCATTTATGTAGGTATGTAATTTCTGGAAGTGTAAGTGATAGGTAGTTAAATTGTGTGCTTAGGGTTTTTCTTTCTTTATCAAATGCATTATTTACTATGTATATGTGTTTTAAACAATCGAAACATAGTGGATTTTTTAAAGGAATTCCACAATTGTATTAAAAGATTCCCTACACGATACAATCTGTGTAGTCAAAATAGTCAAAATGCTTTTGATTGTCTGCCTGCAAGAGTGACTATAGAAATAAAATAAAATAAATAGAATAACATAAAAATTGGATTGGAATAGAATAGAGGTAAAATATAGTTATTAAATAGAAATATATATATATATATTTTCGTATTTTCTAAATATTTTATATTTTTTTCTTTCTCTAGCCGCTGCTCAGGGCAAAATTCAAACATAATTTAAAAACATAAAAAGTGAGTCTGAAGAGAAAAAATTTAAAGGAAAATCCAAAGTGTGAATAGTCCTTTATCTTTTTAAATTAAAAATCTTTGCTTTTTAATCTAAGAAATATTCAAATTACAAAACTGCCTTTCTGAGAAAACACAAAAGATTTTTTTTCACCCCAATTCAAGCTTTAGGTGTTATTTCATTCACTTAAACCAATCCTCAAGGATATCTGTCCTACAGCCTTTTTATGCATGTCTTTTAGATTTAATTTAGTTTTATGAAAAAAAATAATACTGGCATGACCATTCATTTGAAATAAAATAATAGCGAGATGGATAGAGATAGGTAAATAATTATATAAATAAGTGTTTTGTTTATTTATTTATTGTAACTTTATTAGAACATTCATTGTTGATTCATTCACATTTTTGCATAAAAAAAATAATAAATAAATAAATAAAAAATTCGTACAGCTATACCCCAAGAACAAGTCAAGTCAAGTAGTTTTATTGTCATTTCAACCATATACAGTGTTGTACAGTACATAGTGAAACGAAACAACGT
>JAOVVF010000048.1:6140011-6159892 GCA_028565595.1 Duopalatinus emarginatus
TGCGGCCTTAAACTCTCTACCGCCACCAACAGGTCACTTCACAATATAACATTTCCCTTAACCTAGCCTACTCGCGCTCCCCCGGGAGAGTGTCTGCGCGCCCCACCGGTTGAGAACCACTGGTCTAGATGAACCATTTAAATTGGGCTAAAGGGCGGAGTTAGTAGCCATGGTTATCATGCTAAATTTGCTCATAGCTAAGCGTGAGCGTGGCTTAGAGAATTCTCGCTGTAGACAAACAATTTGAATAAGGCTGAAGGCGGAGTTAGTGGGCGTGGTTATTTCGTTGACTTTGATCATGGTTAACAAAGGGCATAAATGAAAGTGGGCGTGGCTGAGAGAGGATTCTGGATGAATATGGGGTTAGTGGGTGTGGTTATTTGGCTGATTTCATTCACAGTTAGGAGTGGGCGTATATAAGAGTGGGTGTGGATGAGAAAGGATTCTAGGTGAACATAAATAATTGTAATCAGGGTTAAGTGTAGAGTTAGTGGGTGTGGTTATTCTGTTGACTTTGTTTATAGTTAAGAGTGGGCGTATGTAAGAGTGGGCGTGTCTGAGAGAACTCTCAGTGAAGGCAAACGACTGCTGATTCCACCGAGTTCAGGATTAAGAGTCAGCATAGGTAAGAAGGGGCGGGGATTAGAGAGGATTCTGCGTGAACGTCGAACGATTCAAATAAGGGTGGAGGGCGGAGTTAGCAGCTGTGGTTATTATCCTGACTTCACTCATAGGTAAGAGTGGGCGTGGCTTAGAGGAATCTTGCTGAAGACAAACTATTTGAATCAGAGTGTAGGGCGGAGTTAGTGGGCATGGTTATTTTGTTGACTTCGTGGGCGTATATAAGAGTGGGCGTGGCTGAGAGAGGACTCTGGTAGCTAGGCTTGTTTCTTTAAATACTGCACATGAAACTGTCCTCATTAATGATAATCAGATGCTAGAACTGTGCTTCTTTCCCTTAAAAAATATAAACCGCAACACCGACACGTCATGGTCATGAGTCATGATACGGCACCTCGGAAAAGCAGTCATATTGTGTATTCATTAGCCAGTAAACTCTGCTTGTACTAATGATATCAGGACGCTTAGTTATCCAGACTAAGAGGAACCATTGGCGCTATTCGTATGCTAATCTCTCCATATGGTTCTTCACATAGCGTTCATTATTCAGCCTGATTTACCCGACGAAACTCTGCATGTTCCAGACACTGCATCTGTACGACCACGCTGTTCATGCTGTTTCCTGCTGCGCCATAATAATCTGAATCAAATGTTGGATGTTTATAGCATTAGATTTCAGTTCATTACTGTTAGCATGGGAAAATACGGAGCTAACAGCAAGGGGAAATGATGTCAGTAATGATGACACATGAGGGGAAAAGTCACATGAATGTCACAGTAATGTACACAGGCGGGTCGTAGACATGGCATGTGGTGTTGTTCGCATGAAAAACTTTTTCACTTGATTCATTTACTCCAAAATGCGATTCTTCCAGATGATTCATTTACTTTCACATGTGATCCTTTCACATGGTTTATTTTCTTGTGATGTGATTCTTCAAGATGATTCATTTATTTTTACATACAATTCATTCACAGGATTCATTCACTTGCATTTTTTTCCACTTCATTTACTTTAACATGTGATTCTTCTAGATGATTCATTTACTTTCACATAAGATTGATTTGCCTGATTTTTTTTATTTTATTTTTTTTATAAAATCTTCTTTTACTTGATTTAATAACTTTAAAATGTGATTCCGTTAGGTCATTTATTCATTTTCACACGTGATTCTTTCCCTTGATTATTTTTTTTCCACATGTTAATTTAATTCACTTGGTTCATTTACCATTACATGCGATTCCGCCACACGATTCATTCATTTTTACATGTGAATCATTTGGATGATTCTTTTTCAATATAAGTTTTTTTTTTTGTACTTAATTCATTTACAGTGATGTGTGATTCTTCCAGATGATTCTTTTATTTTCACATAAGATTTATTCACGTGTTTCATTTATTTTGTATGTGATGCATTCATTTTTACATGTGATCATAATTCACTTTCTTTCATATGTGATTCCCTTGCATGATTCTTTTAAAAATATTTTTTAAAATGTCATTCTTCGAAATGTGATATTTCAGATGATTCATTTTCTTTCACATGTGATTTTTTCTGGATGATTCATTTACTTTTACATACATTTTAATGTGAACTATTTGCCTACTGTGTTTGCACACAGAGGAATGTGACCTCCGCATTTAACCCATCCACGCAGTGAAACACACACACACACCAGTGAACACTAGGGGGCAGTGAACACACTTGCCCGGAGCGGGGGGCAGCCCCAAACCACAGCGCCCGGGGAGCAGTAGGGGAGTGCCTTGCTCAAGGGCACCTCAGTCGTGTCTTGCCCTGGGCGGGGATCAAACCTGCGACCTTCTGGTCACGAGATCAGTTCCCTAACCACTAGGCCACTAGGCCTATACATATTCCAGACGATGCATTTATTTTCACATGAGATTCCTGCATGTGATTCATTTATTTTCCATATCTGAATTGTAGCATCTGTCATGGGGTGGGACCAAAAGTGGCCCAAGGAAGGACAACTAAGGTCATGGGTGTCCAAGATTTACTGATGTGTTAGGAGGTAAATTCAATACCTTCTGGTCCAATAGAAAATTCTCAAAAGAATATATATAAGACTTTCTGTCTGTCTGCCTTTCTCAACTGTACCTGACTCAGGAGAGCCCCCTTTTTTTAAACAGCCAGACAATTCCAAACAGTAAGCAAACTCATGGTCAGAAATCAGACTTAGGTCAGACGATTCTCAAACAGCAATAACCGGGCAAATCCAGAAATCGAAAGGTCAAAAGACATGGCAAGGTCAGAGTCAAGTTTGGCGAAAGACACGGTAAACAAACGTCTTGGAATCGGCAGGTGAATACATAAATGCAGTAGGAGACTTGTGCGGCAAACAAACCAAACAGGCATGCTATGGTATTGAGCTGTGTGTAACAAATCCCAGGTGTGTGTGTGGGGTAGCTGGGGTATGGATACCATGTGAGGGGTTATGGGAAATAGAGTTGCACATCCACATAGCTGACAGGTTGTGCACCCTAAAAAAACCACACCAAAATAAAGTGGTGCTGTGTATTATTTTTTAGTAGTAGTATTATTAGTATTAATTGCATCCCTGAACTCTAGTAGAACTAAAGCTCCAACTTTAATACAAGTTTTCAGTCCGCAGTTGTTTAGCGAAAGTCACCCGAGGCTGCTGAATTTCAAAACATGCTGCGCATATAAGATCCAGATCTCATTAAAGGCAGAAAGCTCCAGGACAAAGCAACACCATTTCTCCTGGTAATCCAAAGTTCATCCTTTAATTTCACACTCCCCGATTAAAACACAACGCGGCGCCCGCGGCGTACATGCTTACGCGAAAATCACCTCGCACGCATGCGGGAGCCAAAATCAATGGGACGTGTGTTTATTCAGGCTTTTCTAATGAAGCTGGGCCCGAGCTTATGGCGGGCAAATCGATGCGCCGATTCCAAATCAACAAGCCAAAGCAAAAACGACAGAAGGAAAAAACAGGAAGAGAAATTTCAATAAGTGGAAGCGTAAAGCACTCAGAACCTGACTTAGCATCAGATGATACCAGAAGGAATGGGGCAAAATACAGAAAGGGGTGCCAATATTTATGGTTCAGACATAATATTTAGGATTCGGACCCCTCACTAGGGAAAATATACAAATAGCAAGCAATGGCTATCAGCTATTATAGCTTTTTGATTTTATCCACTGGAATAGCAGTATAATGAATAAAAGGTGCAGGATCTTATTAAGTACCTACTTTCCTTTTGTGCCAACCTTTACCTCCATGATCTTTGACCTGTGAATTTACACCCTGTCTAGTCAGCCAATCGGAAGCAAGATGGTAAACATTCTGCCAATGATTATGCACCCATCCATCCACCCGTCCATCCATCCATTCATCCTCTATCCTACTTTTTCAGGGTCCAGGTCACAGGGCCAGCATCTTAAGCAAAGCGGCCTCCCAGTCTGCCTCTTCTAACTCTTATGGTAGGATGCCACAGTGTTCGTAGGCTAGCCGTGAGATAATCTCTCCAGCATGTCCTAGGGCTTCCCCGTGGACTCGTTTACCACTCAGACTCTTTTTACCCCTCACTTTACTTGTTCCTGTCTACTCTTCTTCTGGCACTGACCATTCTGGTCCTCATGAGGGTGAGTAGAAGCAGAGGAGGAGTTAATTTCCTCTCTCAGGGGGTCAGTTTCAGGTGTGTGGGTAGTCGGTGGCTGTAAAAGAGC
The DNA here is from genome assembly GCA_028565595.1 of Duopalatinus emarginatus. Classification (NCBI taxonomy): domain Eukaryota; kingdom Metazoa; phylum Chordata; class Actinopteri; order Siluriformes; family Pimelodidae; genus Duopalatinus; species Duopalatinus emarginatus. The sequence goes on from JAOVVF010000048.1 coordinate 6,144,346, forward strand.
CGGCGTACTTCACTCCTCTCACATCCAGCAGCTAGCTGAGTGCATTAGCATCACAGCCCATTAGCATGAGCGGAGGATTTGACATGGATTAGTGGAGTCATTTTTTTTTTTACGTCCCAATTAGAGAGTATTCGAGTGTGCACTTCACTGATCCACTAACAACGTGGAAATGAACTCCAGCCTGAAGTCCAAAACACTCCGGTTGTGTTTTACCTGAAAACCTGGAAACAAACATTATCACACTTCCAGTTTCCTCTTTATTATATACACACAGTGTGGTTTTTTTTCAACTGGACCCTGTCTGTCTTGCTGTCTGCATATCTGTCTCTGTGTCTGTCTGTCTGCCGTTTTGTTTCTGTCTGCTTTTGTTCGCCAGGCTGTCTGTCTGTCTTTCTTTCTGTCTATGTCTGGGTATGTCTGTATGTCCGTCTGTCTTTCTATCTGTCTGTCTGCCTGTTTGTTTCTGTGTCTGCCTGTCTGTCTCTTTCCATGAGGCTATCTCTGTGTCTGTCTGTCTTTCTATCTGTCTGTGTCTGTCGGACTGTCTTTTTGTCTGTGTATGCCTGACTGTTTGTCTGTCTTTCTATCTGTCTGTCTGCCTGTTTGTTTCTGTGTCTGCCTCTGTGTCTGTCTGCCTGCCTGTTTCTGTCCACCAGGCTGTCTCTGTGTCTGTCTGCCTTTCTATCTGTCTATGTCTGTGAATGCCTGTGTGCCTCTCAATCTCTGTGTCTACCTGTCTGTCTTTGTCCGCTTGTATGTCTGTCTGTCTGCCTTTTTCTTTCTGTGTCTGCCTGTCTGTCTCTGTCTGCCAGGCTGTCTCTGTGTCAGTCTGTCTTTCTATATGTCTGTGTCTGTCAGACTGTCTTTTTGTCTGCCTATGTCTGTGTATGGCTGTATGTATGTCAGTGTGTCTGTGTCTGTCTGACTGTCTGTCAGTTCGTATCTGCGTCTGCCTGTCTGCCTCTGTGTCTGTCTGCCCTTCTGTTTCTGTCCACCAGACTGTCTGTCTGTCTGTCTTTCTATCTGTATATGTCTGTGTATGCCTGTGTGCCTTGCAATCTTTGTGCCTACCTGTCTGTCTTTGTCTGCCTGTATGTCTGTCTGTCTTTGTGTCTGGCTGCCTGTGTCTTTTTCTGCAAGTATTTCTGTCTGTCTCTATCTCTATCTCTGCCTGTCATTCTCTCTGTCCCTGTGTCTGCCTGTCTTTTTGTTGGTCTTGGTGTCTACCTGTATGGCCGTCTGTCTTTCTGTCTGTCTCTCTTTGCCTGTCTGCCTATGCGTCTGTAGGTCTTTCTATCTGCTTGTCTGTCCTTCTGTCCCTGTGTTTGTCTGTTTGTCTGCCTTTGTCCCTCTATGTACTTTTGTCCCTTCCCTTTTCCTGTTTCTCCCACATTTATTATATTTTTTTCAAACATTATTTCCTAGTTTTTTTGTCTTGTTTGTTCTTTTTTTATATAGCTCCTGGTTCCTGCTCGACTTTGTGTGCTGAGGTTGGTTGTGATGTGTGACGGTGCTCCAGGCTTGAGCCTGAACATGATGTTCCGTGGGCTCTGGGTTTCTTGCCGGTCGCACACTGAGTTCAGCGTCTGATCACTTTGTCTTGTTGTTGATGTTTCTGCTATTTTAACACTGCTGAGGGGTGGCGCGGTGCTGCAGTGGGTAGTGCTGTCACTTTTTGCTTCATGGCAACAAGGGCCTGGGACCTGGGTCCTTTCTGTATGGAGTTTACATGGTCTGCATGTGGGTGTGCTTCTTCCAGGAGCTCCAGTTTTCTCCCTCAAGTCCAAAGGCATGCATTTGGGTAAATTAGAGACATGAAATATATCTGTCCTGTTTTCCTCTTTATATTCGTCATCTCATTCTGTTTTGTATTCTGTCATGTCACCTTGTCTGTCACTCCGTGTCCCCTGTCTGCTAATGAGCGCAATTCTGGGTTTATTATACAGTTATGAGATTGAGCTTTTGAACGAATATCAGACGTAGAAGTCGGCTTGGAATCGGGTGGCGCTTTTGTTCTCGCAGCTTTTCATCCGAAGTGCTTAGATTTCACCTCTAAGATGATTTTCAGAAGGGCAAAATATGTACCAGAGTCGATATCCTCCGTCATTTCTGCAACCTGTCCGTTCCTCCGAGAGCTAAGTTAATAATTATGATCCATAAAGGCCTATAACCTCTAGATTTGCTTTGCTCTGGTTATGTCGAGTCTCTACGGACACACACACACACACACACACACACACACACACACACACACAGATGGCAGGGTTTCTGTTGAATGAAACACTTGCAGACGTTGACTTTGACTCGCACTGTCCTGGATTTTTAGGAATATAGGACACCATGTTGCCAAAGCTTTGTAAATAGAATACAACTCTCTAAGAAGATTTCACACATGGGGGGAAATAAGACTGGAAATGTTCAATAAAATAACAACACCCGTTTTAGTATGCTACTGGTTTTTCAATAGCATTTGGACCACCATCTTTAAACACAAGCACCATTGTATACAATGACAAAGAGCATGTTAGTTGTCAACTGATCCAAAAGACAGAGCCGTAGAACTGCACAAATGCCATGTGTTCTGAGGCTTCGGACAAAAAAATTAAGGACATATTTTGACATACCAGGAAAAACTGGTACACCAGTCGAATACTTGGTAGGTACCCAACGGGGCATGGACTCCAGACGCTTGCGGAAATATTCTGTACGGGAATGAACAATACATTTTCGTACAATTTTGTTGTATTCCGAGATGTACGATTTCTGTGTTCCGCAGCATGTTGCATGGCATCTCTGACGTGTTTGATAACGTTGCGATCTGTTGATTTAGGTGGGATTGACAACTCCGACCTCTAACCGTAATTTGGAATCTCCAGACATGTGTGTTGGTGCATTGTCCTGCTTGAAAAACCCAAACCCATCAGAATGAATGCAGGACATGAGAAAGGGAAGGGTGGTGTACCGTGTCTCCCTGTCAATCACACCGATGCTACCCAGTCATGGGCGTCTGTAAGCTCATGCATATAGATTAGGGCAACAGCTCCTCCAAGTGTGTTACAAAAGCAGCACAAAAAGAAGCGGTTGGCTGGCTGCATGTGTCTTGGAGAAAGGATATGATAGCCTCCGTGGTTGGTAGCTGTGGTAGGATAGGGGAGACAGGCCTGGGTGGGTTGTCACTACTTAGAACCCCGGTGTGTTGCTGTCCTCTGGTCTGGTCCTTAGGACAGGTGCGCTGTCTACACTCGGGTGCGAGAATGTCTAAGCGAGGTTGAACAGTTCAACTTGACTCGGTGAGTCTTTCAGGAAGTCAACCTATTTCCGATTGATCCAAAAGTTGACTGGCAACAAGTGACACTGCCCTTAAGTAACACTGCAATTCAATGCTGGGGCCTCAACAAACAACAGTATGAGGACTGTGCAATGTTTCCTCCAAGATATGGGCTTTAGATGCCAACACCCAACTCGGGCTTGGCAGCACCGCCACTGGACAGTTCTTGCCTGGTCTGATAAGTCAAGTTTTCAACTGTTTTGAGCAGATCTGTGTTTGGAGGAAACCTCATGTCCACAGGGGACTGTAGCAGCTGCTGCTGGCTTCATAATGGTGTGGGGTTTATTTAGCTACCATTTCATGGGAGCCCTGGTACATCTACAGACATCTCTGCCACTTTTCTGACCTTTCTTCGTGTCCTGCATCTATTCTGACAGGTTTATTCTCTTCCAACAAGACAATGCACCATTCCCTACATTGTCATTCCCTACAACAGAATTGTGGACCGTTCTGCAGGAAGTACGGAATGTTTCCGGAAGCTCTTGGAGTCCATGTCCCGTGAGATCTGAGCGAGCTTTGTGGGGTAGAAGTAGACGGTATCTCATGTACCATAACCTGGGGTATGGATGATACAATTATTTACAGCGAAGCAGGTGTGCTGTTGTGGAAACTATTCGATTTGTACCACAGGTGAGTCCGTCACCGGCGTGCCGTCTCTTTTGAATGACCTGCGGCTCTGAGCCAATTTAAAATCCATTTACAGAACGCTGTAGAACAAATTACGGAATAATTGAGGCTTTGTTAGGTATTCAACAGCAGGATATTATTAACGGAGATAAGCAGTGGTGAGTGAGGGGAGAGTGATGTTTGTATCAGGTTTAATTCTGTCCTTCCCGCTGTACCTTAAATTAAAATGTAATGCGTTATGACTCAGATGTACAGGAAATACGTCCCTACGGGTCGAGCTTTGCTTCCAGGGGTGCCGATGTGCGTGGATAAGAATGTTTTGGCTAACTTTCTAACACTTATGTGTACATTTTAATGCGTTTCTGTAGTATTTGTGGCAGCTGTAGGCTTGTGGTTAAAGAACCAGCCTTGTGAATGGAAGGTCGCTGGTTCGTAATCGGGTATAGTGATGCCAACTGCTCCGGTTAAGCATGCTCACCGCTCTCTAGTGGTCAGTGACCAGTCGATGCACCAATAATGACATTTGCATACTGTGACCCTTGTTAGGGGACGACTCAGAAGGTAAATACACTGAAGTACTAGAGAAACTGGCACTCCAGTCTAATACTTAGTAGGTCCTCCACAGGACATGGACTCGACAAGCTTGAGGAGATATTTTGTACACCATCTATGGTCTGGTGACTGAGGTGGGAATGGCAAAATCCCAAACTCAGATGAATTGTTCCTTTAACTGTAATTTGGTGTCTCTAGACGTATGTGGTGGCACGTTGTCCAGTTGGAAGAGGCCAAACCAATGAGAATCAATGAAGATGAACAGGTGTAGTGTCCACCCATACCGTTATGTAGTCACCGCCAGTCTCTTCTTCAGTGTGTGTGCCAGTCTTAGGATTTCTTGTTGATTAATTTACTAGCTTAAGCCTTTGGTGATTTTGACTACATTAATTAGCATTCCGGACTAATCACACCTGCTGGTGTATGTGTGTGTGTAAGTGGAATACAACTGATTTTGATTTAATTCAGTCCCCCACTGCAGCGTAATTACTACAAACTTGGCCTAAGCCTCGCGTTTCACTTTTCCCAGATTCATTTCCTCTGGTATCTCTGCACGGCTCGATCGGCCGCCACCCAGGACTGATTTCTCACTGATGAACAATGTATTTAACGGCCCGAATGTTAAAAGTGTTAAAAGTCATGAGTACATTAACAGAAAACGAACGCTTTGTTCAGGTTGAGTCTTAAGTAATCCTGATAAGTGCAGTACTTATTTATATGCTAATTCCCAAAGGCAAACGCATCCTCCATTAGCCACTCGGCAGTAAAGTGGAGACGAGGATCCAAAGAGACTCAGCTTCCTGTTGTTAGCATGTTATTTCTGAGAGAAAAGGAACAGAATGTTGCGGTATATATCGCAGATTTTAACTCGTCAATTTCAGCAATGTGGGATTTTTTTTTTATATAAATACACTGAAGTGCCAGAAAAAATAGCACACTAGTCTAATACTTGGTAGGTCCCCTAGAGGAAATATTCTGTAGGCATGAAACACCATACTTCCTGCAGTACGGTCCACAATTCTGTCATATTCCGAGATGTACGACTTCTGTGTTTCACAACACCTTATATAGCACCCCAGATTTGTTCGATATTGCTGAGATATGGTGACTCTGGTGGGATTTAGGTGGTGTGGTGGCGCATTGTCCTGTTGGAAAAGGCCAAACCCATCAAAACGAATGCAGGACATGAACTGGTGTAACTCATCAGAAAAGAAAAGCACACACAGTGTTCACCAGTCAGAGATGTTTGTAGATGTACCAGGGGTCCCATGGAATGTCAGATAAACAAACCCTGTACTGGTGTGGTACAGTGGTAACATCATTGGCTCCCATGTCAGAGACCTGGGTTCGATTCCTGGTCTGGACAACCCGTCGGTGCTACACCAATAAGGGTCCTTGGGCAAGACTCTTAACACTACATTAGCCTACCTGTAATACCAGTAACCTTGTAAGTCGCTCTGGATAAGAGCGTCTGCCAAATGCCGTAAATGTAAATTTTATGGTGCCACTGAAAGCTTATGTATTTTGCCTAGGCTGGTCTATACCAGTTTTTCTTGTACTTTCGTATAAATAGATAGGAAGAATATATAAAAAGATAGAAGCTGTTTATTTAAAGTCGTTACATTATAGTTTATTTTATGATTTCTCTGTATATTATAATATACAGTAATATATATTTTTTTATGCTTTTTTTTATGTTATATTCAATTTATGCTTAATATGAAGTTTAATCAGGTCTCACCAATATATATAAAAAATGTGGTTCAGCCGTATTAGCTGCTCTAGATGCAAATCTCAGACAGTAGATCTGGCTAGTTGCAAAGTTATGCACATATTTATGTAACATATTTGACTTTTTTCCTTTGCTATAAAGTAAAGCTACTTCTGTGCCTTTTTTTAATATTATGTTAAAGTATCCTCTCAGCGTGGTATAAATGGAAATGTTAATGAGACAATTATGCATGCGTCGTTATAATAACTGTGCAGTGAAATTTTACAGCAAAAGGTCATACTTTCATTAGCGAGAGTACGCCGTTATTGTTTAATTATTCTTTTTTTTTTTATCATTCTGTACAAAGAGTCTTTAAGCTTTTATCCTCAGAACCTTTATCTCCCTCTTCACCTTTTGCTAATGTCTAATAGTGCCCAATTCTTCATTTCACCTTTTTAACCTTCAAGCGCTCATGATCTAGGTGCTGTGTAATTACCTTTAGGAGCTGCTTTACAATTTACTGACATTCCTCCCCCCAACAAGTCGAAAGTCTATAGACAGACACCTGACCTCAAAGTCAAGAGGTCTCGAAGAGCACATTTGGGAAGAGGTCTGCTCTGAATGTAAATTAGACCTGGATGTTGGCAATGACAAGAATAGAGAGAGGACTGACCCTGGCCTGGTCAGACAGAAAGAACCTTACTGCTATAAGAAGTATTTGCTCAGGAGCGTGACATTGTTCACTGAGGATGAACAGTACAACACTGTCCAAGTGCCAGAGCAACTGATGACTTTATAACGATATGGGGTTTGTTTAACTGGCTTTATATGAGACCCCTGGTACATCTACCAATGCCACTAGAAAGTGAGGTTTTCTACTTTCTACTTGAGTCACCAGATCTCAACATTATCTGCGATGCCTGCAAGCACTCTAAAACTCAGAAATCCCACACCTCAGTATACAACAGAACTGTGGGCCGTTGTGCAGGAAGTATGGTGTTCATTGGCAAAAGTATATATCCCCAAACTCAAGGACTTCATGCCTCATTGGGGACCTACCTACATTAGGTTGGTGTACAGGTTTTTCTGGCAATTCATTGTATTCCTACACACCGAATGCTTTACATAGAATTGAAATCTCAAATAGTAATAGTTTTCCAAGGACATGTTGGTCATGGCAGCCCCTTAATGTTTTGTGAGATCTATAATTGTTAAAAGATTTAGGCTGACTGGTAGACTGGCTATTGATTGCTGCAATTCCTGCAACCCAGGAAGCAAATTTGATATGGCCCAAATCCGGCCCACATACCACTTGGTATGAGGGTACAGTAGAGGGCCAGTTTAGAGCCATTAAGAGGCCACAACCCAACCACCACTGTCAGAAAAGTCCCACAACACAACCATATGTTCTGCTGGACAATTACCATACCAGCAGTGGCCCAGATATGTTTTGGGACATGTAGCCCACTTGGCCTTGTGGGGGCAGCTGTGGCTTTGTGGTTAGGGAGCCAGTCTTGTGACTGGAAGGTTCTGGATTCAATCCCCATAATGGACAAGACACGACTGAAGTGCACTTGAGCAGGGCACCTAACCCCCAACTGCTCCCTGACTGCCATGGTTTGGGGCAGTTTCCATTCACTTTTGGTTTACATGCAGTTTGTCAGTGCCAAAAGTAAGGCAGCATTGCCATATCATTGCCAGATGTGGCACACATCCATATGCTATCTGAGTAGTTAGGGAGATATTTTCTGCTGCCTTCAGTTGGTGAGATTAGAAATTATAGTTAGATAGATTTAAGGTCTAATATGGTTAGTAAGGTCTTTAGAACCTCTGGTTTTAGGGAGATTCAGACTTATAAGTGGAAAGATTGCTGATAGTTACTCATTCCTTCTGGTTGGTCAGATTCCTACTGGATGGATAGATTTATGTTGGATAGTACAATTCTGGGTTGATGGTGAATAGAATTAGAAAGTCTATCTATAAAGAAACTTTGCAAATATTGGGTAATGACATCTTGTGAATGAGATTCTTGTGGGTTGGTGATGTACCTGTTGCTTATCAAGATAGTGAAAAGATTCAGGCCAGCTGCTAAGCTGTCTGGCAGACCATGATATTCTTGCCATAGACATGCCTTCTGGTTGGTGGGAATCCCATTGCCCCATAAGATTTCATAAAAACACTTGATAAGATCTCTGGGGAGCAAGGGCATTCTTGCAAGTTTGTGCCATTCCCTTTGGTTGGTTGGATTCCTGTTGGTTCTTTTAAAGTGACACCTCTTATTGACCACTGTGCTTGTACACACAGAGGAATTTGACCTCTGCTTTATCCATCTGTGCAATTAAACTTAAACACTAGTGAACACACTAGGGGCAGTGAAGACAATTGCCAAGAGAGGTTGGGAAACCTTGTCCACGGAGCTCAGAAAGCAGTTGGGGGTTAGGTGCCTTGCTTAAGGGCACTCTGGTTATGTCATGCTGGTACGGGGATCGATCTAGGTGGATCTTCCGGTCACAAGGCTGGTCCCTTAACCAAAAGCCTCACATAGTGTTAGTTTGTGTGTACTCTACAAGGTGCAACACGTTGGGATTGAAATTTGGGCCTCTTGCATAAATGATGTAGAACAGACACCTGAGGGTTCTTGTTGGTTGGTGAGATAGTTTGTAAGGTGTCCAGGGATTGATAAGATTGTTGAGCGAGCTGGTCCAAATGAGAGAAAGAAAAAGAGAGAGCGGGAGCAACAAAGTGAGGACAAGGCAGACGTCTGGTATATGTTTAACAACTGCATAGCAAACAGCAATTATCGAACTGCCAGCAACCTAGCGGCCTCCCACACACTCGACTCTCCACTCCACACTTTCCCAAGCAGACGCTTTTATCTTCAAAGAATGAAAGAAAGAAAGAAAAAAAAGACAAGCATATGTGCCCCATCTTGCATGTGGCTATATTCTTATGGTGGTTGAGTAAAATCTGGCTAGTTGGTGAGGTTCCTGCTGCTTGGAGTCTGGCAGGCTTGTAACACCCTCTGCTTTGATTACAACTCTCATCCTTTGAAATATTTTTTTGGCCTAATCAGCTAACAGTGTATTGAGGTCGCATGTAAACAGGATCCAAACTTTGGGATGTTGTTGTCACAAATACAAATACGTACCAGACAAACTGGTTCCGCTGGTACGTGTACAAACATCACTGACATGTGAACGCCATGCATACCTGCTTTCAAATGAGTTCCACCCGTTCATGCTGTGCATTCAGTCTGATAGGTTCGACCTAGTCCAAGAGGACAATGTGTTACCACACATGTCTAGAGACACCAAATCATAGTTAAAGGAACACTTATTTGAGTCTGGGGTTTTTACATTCCCTCCTTAACAGATCTCAGAATTGTGGACCGTTCTGCAGGAAGTATGACGTTCATTGCCTACAGAGTTTTCCCCAAGCTTGTGGACTCCATGCCCAGTTATATTTCTGCAGTCCTACATTCCTACCAAGTATTACACCGTGTGCCAATATTTTTTGCACTTCACTGTACACTTTAAGCTTCATTAGCCTGGAATAAAACTAATATGCACATAGAACAAAATCCAGATCCAATCAGAATGGAAATTATAGTTACAGGAGAATGAATGAAGAACGGATGATGAAGTGGACCTAAGCTCAGCTCTCAGAACGCAGTATTTTGACTAGTATCTTGAAAGGCAGCAGTGTCCACAGTGTCTCTCAGGGGAACATCAGTATTTCATTGAGGCAGTGGTCGAAATGAACATAATCCAGTGTGTCACTGGTTCTATCTTTGGCTTGACCTCAATAATGCCACTTCTCACATCATTGTGGCATTGTCTGGCTTCTTGATATTAGATCTGTCTAGCTGCCAGGTTTATTGCTTGACCGCATGCGGAAAGATTTTATTTCGACCATTTCTTTCTGGCTTTATGTCTCTCTCGCGTGGAGTGCTTAAGTGGGTAGAACTGGATATAAGTGACTCTCTAAAGAAGAATGCAAATATGTGCAGGTACATTACTATAATGTGTTTTATTCCCGGTTACGCCAACATCTCGAGGGCTAACTTTGTTATAAAACTAAAAAATCTTTCTTGTGTTGGATATACTGTATCAGACCTGAATCTTGTTTTTTTTATGACTATGCTCTTGTATTAAGATTTAGATATAGATACAACCACAGCAAACATGTGCAATAAAAGAGGATTAACCTACTCTAAGCAGAGCTTCAGTAGGAAATTCATACCGCACTGATTTTAAATCCAGTCACTTCGATTGATTGTGACATTCATTTCACGCTCCGCTGTGCTTGTGTAAAAGTAAAATCTTCCCTCTCTTTTAGCATTGATATTCCGTAAGAGCTGGTGTCTGGGGGTCATAATATACCTGCATTAACTTCCCTGAATTGTAACTGCACTGTATTACCAAAAGTATGCCAAAGCATTCAAATAAGAACATCTACTTCTCTGGAAAAGCTTTCCGCTAGATTTTGACATGTGAATGTGAGGGTTTGTCTGTTCAGCTACAAAAGCAATAGCAAGGTCAGGCACTGATGTTGGGGCAAAACGTTCTGGCATGCATCATCAAGTGTTACGATTCATCTCAAAGGTGTTCAGTAGGGTTGGGTTCAGGAACTCAAGTTCCTCTAGGTTAACTTTGGAAATCCAGTATAAACTCTGACCTAGTCATGATCAATCACCATGAATCCCAGTGCAACTTGATATACAGTATGTAGATATGAACCTCTCTAATAATGTTGGTAAAATGTATACCAAATGTACACCGATGAGCCAGTGGATGATGGCCATAGGATGATGGTGGCTCCATAATAGTATGGGGTTTGTTTAGCTGGCATTCCATGGGACACTTGGTACGTCTACAAACATCTTTGATAGGTGAATGCTACATGTCATGTCTTCCTACAGGACAATGCACCACCACACATGTCTAGAGATTATTAAGCAAATTATGGTTAGAGGAACACTCATCTTAGTTTAGGGGATTTGCCACTCTTACCAGCGTTATCAAACACATCTAGAATGCCATGCGACACGCTGTGGAGCACGGTAATCCTACACCTCGGAATACAACAGAATTGTGGACCATTCTGCAGGAAGTCGAGTGTTCATTGCGAACAGAATATTTGTGGAGACCATGCCCTATGAGGAACCTATCAATTATTGGACTGGTGTACAAGTTTTTTTGGCACCTCAAAAATATATATCCCCATTCTTAATTCTGATTGGTCAGAAGGTCTTCATTTCATAAAGTAAACATTGCCACCAATACGACTTTGTCCTGTCGAGGCATTAGCTCCACCAGACCTCTAAAGGCATGGTTTCTGGCACCAGAACATTAGCAACAGGTCCTTCTGTGGGATCAGACGTCAACCCTCAAGCACATCAGTGAGTCCTGGTACGCCCATGACCCTGTTTTTTGTCCTTACTTGGACCATTCACCCAGTCTTCCAGGCATATCTAGTCTATAAAAAGTCGTTCAATATATCGCACCCCTTGTCAGGTGCCACTGTAACAATATAATCAATGCTATTCACTTTCCCTGTAAGTGGTTTTGTGGTTTCTGGTTGTTTGGTGCAGGAATATGTTTTCCGCTTGCTTGTAACCGAACCTCAGAGCGTCGTTCAAATTGGAGGAAACTTGGAAGTACATTTTAGTCCATTTCTAGGCACACTTAATGTGTGAAACCAGTCAGTCCATGTTACAGTGACTATTGACACTCAGGACTTCTTCCATAGATGATTACTTGTTAATTTGTGCATGCATGCCCGGTTAATGAGCTGTTACTATAGAAACAATAATGTAGACAATAAAGTTGACTGTCACGGCTGCTGTTTACTCCGAAGTCTAGTGTGTGAGGTAAAGTCTGGACTAATGATGCTGTTCCCTTCACTCTGTCTTCTCCTCTAGACGATCGAATTATCTTGCAGATCCCATTAACATAATGTTCATTTGTTAAGGAGATTGGCTTTGGCGGGACGGAATTGTGTTATAGATGTCCGCCATTAGTTTCTCCGCGGAGAACTCGCCGTCCCTGAAAGCCTCCAGCACTGTTAAGCAGCTCCGCCGTAGCGCAATCCATCACTATCAGGCTACAGATAACGGATAAAGAACTGGTGAAGGAGTAAAGCGGGAAACTTGCTTCATTAGAGCACAGGAAGGAGGAGAGATAAAGCGATGTACATGAAGTTAGATATCATACGAAGTCTATTGTGAATACTAATGGAGTAGGAGCGGGAGCGGGATCGGCGTAGAAGGAGGGTGTTATTTATCTCCTCAGAAACTGAAACAGGACAGGGTATGGACATAATTATTACTAGGTTTCAGCTCACAATTCGCACAAGCCGAATTCTCAGTCCTGATTGGTCAGAAGGTCGTTAACTTCAAATCAGAGGTCTTTATTAAAGCGTTCAGTGCAACGCGTTATCTGTTCTAAAGTAATCTGTAATTACTAGCTTGTTTAAATTGTCCTTTTAATAATCGTGGTATTGTGCCTAATGTTCCACTCTCGAACCCATCCGAGCATATAACAAGCCCTTTGTAATATTTCATTTCCATACTTCCGATTTTTGTTCTACTTTTGTTTTTTGTTTTTTTTCTTCACAACTCTGGCGTTTGCCCTCCTGTTCTTTCGTCCCCACTGTGTGTGTTTGACAGGCAGGATGATGTCCCTGCAAAGCTGTGAGAGTGTCTCGTTCGTGACCTCCTGCAGAATGAGCTGTGCTGTGAGACAAACAGTCTCCTGTATCTCAATCCCAGATGAGTGCCTGTCTTCTTCACACACACTCACACACACACAGAGAGAGAGAGAGAGAGAGAGAGAGAGAGAGTGAGAGAGACGGGGGGGGACGGCAAAAAAAAACAAAAAAAAACTGACATCATATAGCATAATGGTTCCGCAAAAGCTGCATTATACACTCACTTTTTTAGGAACACCTACATGTTCTTTTTATTAGGAACACCTGAACATTCACTTATCTGATCAGCCAATCAGGTAGACGCAGCACAATGTATAAAATTATGCAGATTTAAGCATTAAAGGACGCACCTGTCAGTGGCATCTCTGGACCAGAAAGCCTGGTAGCTGGACATCAGTGAAACCACACACACACACACACACACACACACACACACCTACTTGCTCAAGGAGTCCACCCACAACCACAACCAACCTCATCAATAAAGTGACGAATGCTTGTATACAACAGTATATTTGTGGCATCAGCAATAAAGGCATTTGATCGTATACAACCTTGGTATCCAGCATCATATTCAAATCCAAATTTGTCGAGCAGTATCGGATTAATGTGATCGACAGCCGTAACGATTCATCTAAAGTAACATTTCTGAGCAGGGAAACCCAGCCAAAATAACCCAGCATGTCGATAAGGTATCTGTTAAAGTATGCCAATGCAGGAATGATTTAATTTTCGATGTAACATTTATTAAATTGCTGACTTGATTAATTATATTGCCTTTGCTGTTAGTAGTGGCTAACAGAACAGAACTGATGACTATGGCTAGCTGCGTAGCATCGCCAAGACGCGATGTTTACTACACGTCATGAGGCAGGCGTGTGTAAATTTATTGGCTGCTCTTGAGTGTGGGGCCAACGTGATTGTGCCCCTCAGTTCATTTTTGAAAGGTCTTGCGGGAAATATTCTAATACAATATTAGTTGCAAAGTTTTAAATATATATTAATATATTAATATATATTAAATATATATTGTTAAACATAATTGACACTAGTAACATCTGGGAGGGCCCAATGCAGCATTGGCCCAACTGGCTCCTAATGTAGAGACATCCCGATCTCTCTGGCTTTAACCATTGCAAGGATGTTGATGAACATGAAACCAAATTCAATGGTTTTGGAATGTCAGATTTTCATTTTCATTATCCTGGGATTTTCACACAGAACAGCAGTCTAGTGTTTATACAGTATGGTGTGATGGGGAAAAAAAATAGTGGGTGAGAGATATTTTTCTGAGTGGAAACATTGCTGATAAAAGAGGCCAGCAACAGCTATATTGGTTTAAGTTGCCAAGAAGGACGGAGTAGCTCAAATAGTTACTCTTTACCAACGTGGTAAACAGAAAAGCATCCCAGAATGAGCTGCAAATTGTGCAATTGAAGATTGGGAAGGGGAAAAAAAAATCACTTAGTCTTAGACTTTGTTTTAGTCTTATGTGTTGGTGTTGTTGATGGTGTTTGGTCCCCATGGTTCTTCTTCTTCTTAACCGACAGAAGTGAATTGTAATGTGGTCTTCTGCTGTTTGCTGCTCATCCATGTCAACGCTTGACATCATGTATCCTTCCTGGCAACTCTTTTTTTTTTTTCTTGAGTCTTTCTAATCAACAAGGCATTTCCATGTACTCCACTTTCTCTCACTGAGTGTTTTTTGTTTTTCGCACCATTTTGTGTAAACTCTACAGCCGAGTGTGAAAATCCAAGGAGATTAGCATATTTTCTTAAATACTCAACATAGCCCATCTGCTACCAACATTAATGCAATGGTTAAAAAAAAAAACGTTCGATGTGAACTTAAGTGCTAATCCATACCTTCCAGGTGCTGCCACATGTTTGGCCAATTTGCACGAACGTGCAAGTGTCTAGGTTTTTATTACTTTTTCGTTTGTGTGCATGGGTGTGACAGCAGGTTTCTGATCTAACATAAAACTCGATACGAAAGGCTAAAACACGTATGCGGGACACCCGGTACGGACAGGAAAGTGTTTTTTTTTCGCCATTCGATTTGCATCTCATTCCAGGCCGCAGTAATTCCACGTTCCAGCCGGTGAGAGCTTTAACAGCTTGAGAACGAGTAACACTCACTGCTGCTGCAGCACCTGTTCCTGAAACACCTCACTCCACCTCTGCTGAAGTGTACACACCTGCACTCAATCATGTCCCACACGCCAACACACACAAAAAAAAAGTTATAAATAACCCGCAAGTTGGAAAGGTTTGCTAATGCATGTCTGGTCGTCGCTGTTACTTACCGAGTGCATTCCAGTTACAAGTGTACTGCGTAGAAAGTGGGAAATTTTAGGTTTGCTTTGATCTCCTATAAAAGTCTTGAACGTCTATAACAGATGTTGTAGATGTATTCTGGGTGGAAATACAGATTAATATGTGATATTATGGATGTATTGGAGATATTATAGATATAGATGACGACTTGATATTATGAATTTGTTGTAGATAGTATATATATACAGTATTGTGTAAAAGTCGTAGGCACATACAAAGAAATGTTGTAAAGAAGTTTTTACTATGTGAAAGACAAACGCCACAATGAGCTGTAAATAGTC
>JAOVVF010000048.1:6240660-6254287 GCA_028565595.1 Duopalatinus emarginatus
AAGTATGCGATTTCGGACGCAGCCTTACTCTTACTGAAGCAGCGCACGACAAGCCTCAACATGAACTACGGGTGAATATATATATATATATTCCATATTAGTTGCTTATAGAGATGAAATGAAATTTCAACCCTGTAGAATTTTGGACTCTGATTGGTCAGTCAAACGATCTCCATTCATTTAATCACAGGCTCAGATTTAAGCACTTCTTCTGCTACATTCCAACAGTAAGAGATTCATATAGAAATGTCTGGAGTCTGATGTTGATGTTCTCTGTATGGAGATGTTGATTTATGTAACGTTTATGGAAGGAGTCTCCAGTGCCAGAGATAATATGTATGTTTTGCGGTTTCGTGGTAACATGGCGAGATGCAATTGTTTTTTTTGTTGTTTATAGGGACGACTTAAGATGGTTTTATGTTATCAAGGGAAAATATCACCAAAGGGAAGCTGTGATGCTAGTCAGCTCTAGCAAAACACTTGATTATATTATATTAGCAACACAATGCAAGCTTTGTTTTTTTTTTTTTATTGTTTTTGGGAATTGGTTTTAATGGACACGGAACGACAAGAAATGTAAATATAATAAATGAATAAATGTATTTACTATAAATAAGTGATAAATTAATTTAATACAAACAAATTGCAATCTTTGACCAGATGCTATGTGAAAAATGCTAAATAATTAAATAAATAGAATGTTTTGGCCAGATGCTGTGTTATTAGTGAAATAAGATTATTATTATAGCAGGGCATGCTGTTATAGTAAAATAATAATTATACATTAATAAAAATAATAATCATTTTTGGTGTAATAATACTAATTGTGTTTCATCCCACCGACCCTGTTCTTAATTATTTTTCCTATAATTAATACAACATTTTGTGCTTTATTGTTCACGTATATCACGTGTGTCAGAAAGGGGTAAAAATGTACAAACATTTTCACTGGTAATTAAATATAATGAGGCTTTTTGCTGTCGATTTGTTCCTTCAGAAGGTGGCAATGTGACCACAGAATCCCTGAATCCTGTTTTTTTTTTTCCGGCTTCTCTTTCTCTCTTTGTCCTTCTGCCTTTTATCTTTGTCCTGCTGTGTTATTGATCGCTCTCACTCTCAAACAGAAGCGACTGGACCATTGAGCCATCGGACATTCCCAAATCACCCTTCAACCACGGCTACGATCCAGCAAACACGTGTAGTTAAGCATCGCCGCGGCGACCGCCGCGCCTTTGCCGCACACTCCTCTCCCTGACACCAACTTTGTAAATATCGATTCTTCAGATTTATATCTTTCACTAGAGCGGGACGGCATGTGGGGCGTATTTAAGAGCGAGAGGTCGGGAATTGGACTTGTTTTGACGTACAGAAAAGTCGAGCGTTCGCCGCCAAGGACTTTTTATTCCGTCGTACATCATAAAAGTCACGCCGAACTCTATGCGATTCCCATGACGCATTATTTAAAACTGAGATTTTTAAAGCGTGTATGAGTACTTTACAGGAAATTGAACTCTATTTGACGGTCCATTTTCCACGGCGATTATTATTTCCAGCCCCATTAATAACTACAAGACTCACCCGAAAGTCACGAACCGAGAGCTGCTCTTATTTAATAAAATATATTTTAAAAAAAGAACTATTTTTAACAATTAACTCAGGCAGAACTTTGCACTCAAGTGTGGATGAGTGTGGAAGCCATATTGTTAAACGGAACAATATTCCCAGCAATTACCATGATGATTGATCTACTAGCTCTGAAAACGGTTTTTAAGCCCTTTAATCAGTCACATATGTCTTCTGACATCTTTCTTCCAGAACCATATACATCCGTACGAATCATCATTTTCCTCCCAGCGTCCGACTTCCTGAGTCATCGCTCCACGTTTATAGACTCATCCCCCTCACTGTCATATCTTATTATGATCGAGGATTTACTTACTCCTAAGAAAGAAAAAAAAAATCTGTCGAGCGGAACAGTTGTTAGGAGGCTTTTCAAGTCCCTCAGCTCCTTCTCTTTACTTCTTCCCACCCACACAAACTCCCTCTTCACCTCTCCTGCCGTGTCCGGACCCGTATCCGTTCCGATCTCGTACGGTTCACCTGAGTTTGTTGTGTTTACGGAAACATGGTTCCGATAGGGATGTTCAGTGGAGCTGCTGGAGGATGACGGAACAGCAGAAGGATCAGCGCGAATTCATTTCGCTCTCCGTTTTTCTATTCCTTTTTTCAACTTCAGAGTAAGAAATATGATCTAGCAAGGCGGGATGCGGAATTTGAGGCACGGAATCCTATAGAGATCGATCAGTCAAGACCTTGTAGTTATTTTCAGTTTTGCTGTGCGGCTATTAGCAAACTAACGTAGCTAACGTGTGCTAAAAGTCATCCGTACGTAAACAGTATTCCTGCTTTTCCAGTCTAACCCCCCAAACCCCCCAAAAAAATGCAGTGCAGGGCAGCCGTGGCCTAGTGGTTAGGGACCCGGAAGGCAGCGGGTTCGATCCCCACCGAGGGCAAGACACGACTGAGGTGCCCTTGAGCAAGGCACCTAACTCCCCTAACTGCTCCCCGGGTGCCGTGGTTTGGGGCTGCCCCCCGCTCCGGGCAAGTGTGTTTACTGCCCCCTAGTGTTCACTTGTGTGTGTATTTCACTGCAGGCATGGGTTAAATGCGGAGGTCACATTCCCTCTGTGTACAAACACAGTAAGGCAAAATAGTTCACTTTTATTCATTCATTCATTCATTCTTTCATTCATTCATTCCATTCAGTCATCCTAGTTGTGTTGAGTTCTCGTGACTTAAGTGGGAAGGTAAAAACCCCAAACTTATCCGAGCGTTCCTCAAACCATAATCTGGTGTCTCTAGATATGTCTGGTTTGCGCGTTGTCCTGTTGGAGGAGGCCAAACCCATCAGAATGAATGCAGGACATGATCAAGTGTCACTTATTAGTAAGAAGACACACTCTAGGGATTTGGAGTATGCCATGTTCTCCTTCTGTCACCAGGTGCTCTGGTTTCCTCCAACTTTCTGAAAAACACACATGACGGGCATATTGGATGTGCTAAATTGAACTAGTTGTGCATGTGTGAATATGGTACCCTGGATGGATTGGCCCCCCTGTCCAGGGGGTATTCCAAACCACGACCCTGACGGATGAAACGGATAAGAGAATGACTAACCGACTGTACCAGTTTTTTTGGCACTTCAGTGTATATCCATCCCCTGTTACGAAAGCTAAGAATAAGATCCGTTCTGACAATTAAGACCTTTAATCCTTAGAATTTGCATGAATTAAGTTAACGCTGGATCACGATCCTACCTCTCTATCCAGCTGCTACATTCAAACAAAACTTGAATGTTCAGCGCCGTTCTTTATTAGAGTTCTGCATATTTTTAGCTGCTCATTATCCTGCACAGAATTAATTAGTGCATCTGCATGCGACGTCGCATTGCTCAGGTGGGAACGAGCGTGTGAAACCTAATGAGATTTCCAGCTGGATTGAGTTAATGCCCTCAAGGTTCTCCTGAGCAATGATTTTTTTTTTGTTGTCCCAGGCCCAGCAGGAAAACCTTTTAAACAATATAATAAAAACATCTAACATATTAGGACGATCAGATGACGAATTTGTGATGAGTTAGCATACAAGTTCTTCAGGCGAGGTTTAAAACATGATGTCTGTGTTATGAAAGCACAACTGGAAGATCATTGTCTTTTTCTCTGTGCATGGCAGAAATGTGCTAATCAATAAAACGTGGTTTTGCATATGCTAATCAAGGACGTAGTTGGTCCTAAACGTCGGAAAAATTGGTATTAATTCAAGCAAGCAAGGCTTGTTTTATTTTTTAACAGTGGAATGACCAAATACCCACATGGTTAAGTGTTGAACTTGGCTAGTTTAGCTAAGTAGCTAATCAAGAGCCTAAATACAACACACTGTATTTATTCATCTATGAACACTTATTTACCTCACATAATGTCTATACATTTTAACTACATAGCACAATAGCTTAACGCTCTGCAAGCATTAGTCAGCAAGATAATTAGCTTAACAGACGTCAGAATTAGCCATCCTGCAGCATTCACTTAATGCTAGCCAGGTTTGATAGCGCTAGATTATTTGCTAGCTGCTGCAGAGTAAGCTGTGTTGTGTAATTAGAATGAGCTAGACAATAAAAAAAGAAAGTAATGTGTTAGGTAAAGTGTTTGATTTTTCATTAAACGGGGATAGCTAGCTATGCAGTATTTATCACTATGTTAAGTAGCCGCTTTATTTGACTGCTATAGCTAGTAGATATGTTTGTTAGCGTAAGAGTTAACTGGATTTAGCATAACTGTGCTATTACCCAGTGTAATAATTAAGTTTCCTAGCAAGCTAGCTCTTGTAAGTTCACATTCACATCCCAGTCTCTAAGCTACGTCAGGGCACAGTGAGGAGAACCGTAGTTTTTTTCAACCTTGGCAGGTGGTGAACTTCACTATGGCTCTCGGCGGACTCTAAATATGTGGCGATGATCATCAAGCTGACTTCCTTGGGCAGATCTGAGGGAATTAAAGCAAGTTTAGTGCATGACATACATATTTTATTAGTCCTATATTTCTTCCCTGCCTTGATTGACAGGCAGTAGGGTGCAATTTCATTCCTCTCTGCACTTCACTTTCGCTCCAGGTCGAATTTTGGATGGTCGACGGTTGTGCTGCTGTAGCGATGCTTATAAATTTTTATACAAGTGGGCTACTTTTTTTTCAACAAGGTCATCTAATGGTGACAAAGTGGATAATCATGATGGCAGGCATGGAAAAAAATATTTTTTTTGTAGCAGCTTAGTTTAATATATTTTGGGTTGTAACAGAATACATGTAATGGTAGTAAGCTGTCTTTTGCTGATGGATATATGGTTGTCCCTCCTATTTCCAGGTAGAATCTTAGGTCTTTGGGTTTCTTGGTCACCTTGGATCCAAATTAAATAATGTTCTTCTATGGTTGCTTAGTTCTGCTGTAATATTGATAGTGTCAAATTTCTACTAGAAAGGATTGGACTAATAATGGGAGTGGCAGAAATGTTTCTGGTCACCATATGTGCTTCATAACAAGGGGTTTACTTATTATTTCTTGTTTTGGGGAACAGTACTACATGGCTAAAAATATCTGGACCATCACACCTATATGTGGTTCTTCTCCAGATTTTTCAATAAAGTTTAAGAACCCTGCTATTGAACTACTCATTGATCACCAAGCTGGCACACTGAAGAATCTGACCTCTGAAATTTGTCTTATTCATTTTCTTGTGTGGATGAGCACAAATCGACAAGGCCACAATCGAAAATCTAGTGGAAAGCATGCTCAGAAGAATGGAGCTTATTATTATGGGATGTTTATGGTCAGGTATCTATAAACGTCTGGTTGTACCGATTCTAAATGTCATTTTAGATACAACAAATTGAACTGAAACTTTCGATTAGTAACAATACATCTTGCGAGAGACTTTTTGAACCTGCTGTCCTTTTGGAATACCAGTCAAAGTTAATGCTTTTCATTACACTGAGCTCAACCTGGTTGCAAAGAAACGATGACTTAAAAGCCAGTAATTAGCATATTGCTCATTTTCATTCCCTCGCTTTACTCTGCTTAATCACCGTGCAGTTAATGAAAATTAAATTAGCTGCGGACCGGATGGTTGTAAATGGCACAAACAGAAACATAATAATCTCATCTGTACAGCTCGCCTTACACTCAATATGATCGCAAAGCCATTTTTCAGCCTTCAGCACCCATTCAAGTCCAGAAGCAGACGTAATTGCCCGGTTTCTAGATTTACAGCATGGCTTTTCCATGCATCTCCGAAGGAAAGAGAGAAAAAAACACTCGGGATGAAGTGCTGATGGAAGGAGGTGAAGTATGTTTGTTAGGATGCCCAGTGGATGGTGCTTTAATTCTGTGTCAGACACACTCCTCACAACGGAAAAGCTTTCAGACGACAATTTGATCCCATAAAGAACATTGTCTCATGTCTCGTCATCTAAAGATAGTGGTGCAAC
The DNA here is from genome assembly GCA_028565595.1 of Duopalatinus emarginatus. Lineage (NCBI taxonomy): Eukaryota > Metazoa > Chordata > Actinopteri > Siluriformes > Pimelodidae > Duopalatinus > Duopalatinus emarginatus. The sequence continues at coordinate 6,246,696 of JAOVVF010000048.1, forward strand.
CTCTAGCCGCGGCCACCCATCCCACTACAGACATAAAATATTGTGTCTGTTAGCAAGTTTTGACCTTTGAGTCAGTCTGTGATATTATCTGGCTACTGACCCCCTCATTCTACTGACCCCTATACTCTTCTCACCCTTCTATCCATTGCTTCTCCACTTTGCTCAACTCCATCCAACTGACCCCCGACCCTTCCGACCTTACCCTACTAACTCCTCCAGTATCCTGACCCTCCATTCTATTGACCCTTCCACCATACTGACCCCCCACCATACACCAAACTAGTTCACTCCCTACTCACCCAAATGACCTCCAACCCACCCCAGGTTCTGGCCCCCATCCTACATACTCCCCACCCTTTCCGACTGCCACTTTACTGACCGCTCTACCTTACTGACCCCCCACCCTTCTGATTGCCACTTTGCTGATCCCTCCAACTCTACTGACCTACCCTACTGTCTCATCCACACTAATGCCCTACCTAATTGACTAATCTGAGAGGAGATCTGGCTTGGGTGTTATCTCACTGACCATTATTGAGTTAATGGTCTTAATGGTGACTTGTATTTGGTGTCCTTTAAGGACACATAATTTCCTTCTACTTCACTCCGAAAAGCCTAAAGTACACTTGCAAGGACCATGTGCACCTAGAAATAATTATTTTCCAATTATGTAGTAATGCTTGATGGTCATTCAGTTGTGTCATGTACAGTAGTTAAAGACCTTGGTGTGATTACTGACCCGAGTCTCTCATTTGAAGCTCTTGGAGATAATAGTTCCAGCATCCTAAGTTTTATTTTTCATCTCAGAAAGTTAAGCTAGCAGCAGGTAGTGTAGAGCTCCACAACTTCAGGCATAGCTTTGATTCGATCCTGAGCTCGGGTTACCTTCTAGATATGGTCCCACCATGTCTAAGTCTGCCTCCTCCAGGCTCTCTGGTTGCTCCTCACCTTGCAAAAACAACCCAATGGATGAGGGTCTGGACCTCAGTTATACCTGGTGTCTCGAAGATGGTTTGGGATCTGATCATGCACACTTTTTAAGAAGAAGAAGCATACTTTAAAGCACAGTGAAAGTCTTTCTTTGCATATCCCAGCTTGTTAGGAAAGTTGGTGTCAGAGTGCAGAATCAGTCATGATACAGCAACCCTGGAGCAGAGAGGTTTCAAGGCCTTGATCAAAGCCCAACAGTGGCTGCATGGTAGTACCAGGGCTTGAACCCGTGACCTTCTGACCAGTAATCCAGAGCCTTTACCACTGTGCCACTATGTTTGAGTACGCACCCAGCAGTGGGTTCTTAAATATGGCCTGGACCACATTCAAAGTGTTCATATAGAGCGTGAGAGGTATTTAGAAGCATGTGGAGATGTATTCTAGTGTCCCCAAGACACACATTGGAGCCAGGTGTGAACAGGGCCTGGTGTCCTGCAATAGACTGGGATCTCATCTTAATTCCCTCCACATGTCCAATGTTCTTTGGATAGGTTCCAGATCCACTGAATCTTTGTGATAAAGAGGTTAATGAACATAGATGAATGTATGCACCAAATCTATGTTATGGGGACATTTTTCAATGTCTGTCATTCCACCCTTGAGCTGATGACTTGTTTCCCCTGTCCTCATTTCCCCTAAGATTATTGCTTTTTCTGTATTTAGTCTGTGTCCCATATCGCATATAGCTGTACTACATCATATTTAGACTATGATATGGAAAGCTAGCAGAGGCTCTGACAAAATATTTCTCTGGATGTAGCAAAATGGCATATTTTCATGTTTTCAAGGTTTGAAATCTGGTTGTACAAGTCTCAGATTCTCTATAGCATCTGAAGGCAGGGATAAAAAAAAATAAAAGAACTGGCACTACTACATTGCTGCTTTGGCATGAATCATTACCCATGTGGGACAGGAGCGGGGAAGAACGCAGACAGGATACAACAGATACAATAAGTGAGGAAAGCTGTTTCCTAATCAGGTGGAACATCAGCCCATCCCCCTATACCTCCTGCCCAACAATATAAGCAAGCAAACCAGGCTGGGATGGTCCTGCAATGATCAGCACCTCCGAGTCCTAGCTCAAATATTGGGATGTTTCTTGCTTGACCTTGGTGGTGGATAGTTTGACTATGGTGGTGAACCGGGAGCTTGGATTCAAGACAACGTCATCCTCATCTATGATTATTGGTAGATAGGTAGGTAGGTAGGAAGGGGTCGAGAGAATAGAGTCAGGAACAAAACAGGTGGGAAGGAGATTCCAGCCTGTAGCTGCCCTCTAGTAGCTGCTGCTTCTCCAAATCAGGAGCAAGCAGTGATGACCCTTGGTCAACTCACAGTAGAGCTGTATCGGGTACATCTCATTAGACCCCGGCCATATCCAGGATTGCTTGGGAGTGGCTGAGGTACTACCAGCAGGGAGTGGAGATCAAGAAGTTGAGAGACCTTCTCAGCCTGTTGCCACCATGACCATCAGCAGTAAAAATAAAGGTAAAAGGAAACATGACGGAGGGGTAGATCTTATGAACACCAGCCTTGCCGGTCACCAGATCCTTGCAAGTTCTTTCATTTATTGTTCCTTAATCAATATCTATCCTAGCACTCATTAGACCAAAAGCAGGGAAAAACCCTGGACAGACAGACTATCGCAGGGAGAAATGCAAGGGGCAGACCTAGGGGCAATTTAGCAATTCTAATTCTCCTGACACACACTTTGGAATGTCAGAGGGAACCAGACGTCCCAGAGAAAGCCCATGCAAGCTCCATGCTATAAGGATTCTGGCCAACCAGCTGGGGAATCAAACCCAGACCCTTTCTTGCCAACCCTAATAGCATCCATGATGAGCAAATCTCCATATTGCCAAAACGGCAGTGCTGAGTTTTCTTCCCAAGACTGGAGATGTGCAGTGTCCAAGAGCCTGATTAAATTAATTCACCGAATCTGAAGACATGTTCAGGACAAAATGATCAGATTTAGGATCCAGATGCATATAAACAGTTCGGTTGGTGGAAATTATAAAACCGAAAGAGAGAGAGAGAGAGAGAGAGGCGTTTCTGAAAGTAATAATCTACACTATTAGATAAAATGAGGGAATGTTGATGCAGGCCATCTTGCATCCACTTTAGTCAGAACCATTTGCGTATCTCATATCGCTCATGCGTTAATGGAGTAGTAATGCTTTGAATTAGGCAAATCTGAAAAGCAAATTTATTCCCCAAATGTCCCCTTTCTGCAAAGTGGGTGCAGTCGACAGCACCAAGTATTGCTGGAAAACCCACAATTGCTTTTTTTTGATGTTGGCTTGTTCTGCCTGAGTGGAAAGAGACCTGCTGAATATTGGTGACATCATAATTGCAACATGTTATGCGGCTGGAAGGATGAGACGTATAAAAAGATAGCGGCGAGCCGGTTCCTGTTTCCTGCTGCTGAAAAAATACAGGAAATTGAATTCCCCAGCGCCACAATCATAAATGGTTCCAGCCTTTTCACCGTCATTGTAAACACAGCGAGATCTAAAAGAAAAAAAAAAAAAAAAACTCGGCTGTCTGTTGTTCTTCAGCACCACCACAATGTCTTTAAGATCATCGACATGACTGTCAATTTAGTTACAATACATTTTTATGTCATTTCATTCTAATAATATGTATTGTTAATTGTTTTATTATCTCAAACCCCCCAAAATGTCAGGTGGCAAAACCATCTATGCACATTATAAATAGTGTTGTTATGATAATAAATTAAAAATAAAATACAGTGGCATAATTTCATGTTGAAAACCTTATAAATAACCCAAATGTTTACAAATATTAATAGTTTTCATTGAGATCATTGAACTAATTTTATCCAAAAATTTTTGTATTCTTAAATGTCAGTGTGGCGCGACCGTAAACCTCTATTCAGAAGTGAAGAGGTAAAAACAGTAATATTATTTTATTCAGACCCCCAAGTGCCATTTTCTGGCTAATGTTTGTGGATCTCTCTTAAATACTCGTAAAAAAAAAAGAAAAAAATTCAATTGGACTAAAAGCTAGGCTGGAACACTATCCATGCCAGGTGGTACAACTAATGTAAAAGTAGAATAGTGTTATTTTATCATAAAATTGATTTTATTGAAAACACTAACGTGTATAAATGTTTATATATCTATAAAAGGTAAAAAAAAATCCATTAAAACAAATTTGACCTTTTGTCGAATTAGTTAAAAAATATTGACATATTATTTAAAATATATATATATATATATATATATATATATATATATATTGTTTATTTGTGGTTCACAGCAGCGTCTATGTAATATGCCAGTAAAATCACCCCATGCTCGAGGGGGGCGGAGTGAGCAGTGACTCATTAGCAACAGGAACTGAAACTGAGCGTTTGGAAAGAGCTGTTTTAGACAGGAAATAAGACACCTTATAGATTTGATCCATGTGATATTTAGAACTGGATTAACTTGGAGGAGACTGGTGTAATATGTCTTCTTTAACAGTTTGCTCATTGAATTACTCCTGAATAACGTTTTTTCCCCTTAATCTCTGTGGCAGAACCAATTAATTTTCGAAGGAAGTGAAAGCCAGAGTTTGACCATTTTATTCTTGGCAAGATGTACTTTGCTGCGAATCAGATCTATCTTTGCTTTTATCCAGTTCGTCTCACTTCTTATCAGGCTCACACTATTTCTTATACTCGTTTCATCTCAAGTTTTTTGTCTAAACGCGCTCTCATTTCTGGGCAACATCGCAGAAGATCAAGATCGCTGCCCTCATTTTTGCATCAAAACGTCTGGAAACGTTTAATGCTAAATGCGTATGCGTCCTGGGTGCCATCTTTTTACACATTTGCATATCTCGGAAGCAGATTGAGTCATTTTACACCTTTTATCTTAAGCTCAGTAATGGATTTAAAAAAATATGATAGCACGTCAATTATCAAAGAATCCCATGTATCTAATTCCCTATATATACTGGCGTCCTGATTAAATGAAGGTTAAATCAGTTTAAAATGCTTCTCTCATGTTTATAATTAATTTGCATTCCCAAACTGTGTAAATAAATGAAAACTATATGGACTACACTGAAGTGCCAGAAAAACTGGTACACTAGTTTTTGTTTGATAGGTCCTCCACAAGCTTGGAAATATTCTGTAGGTATATTTGTGATCCAGATGTGTTTGATAACATTGAGATCTGGTGACTTGGGTGCGAACGTCAAAACAAGAAACTCAGATTTGGCATCTCTAGACGTGTCTGGTGGTCCATTGTTCTGTTGGAAATGACCGAACCTTTCACAATAAAACACACACACATAGAGTGTTCACCTGTCAGAGATGTTTGTAGATGTACCAGGGGTCCCATGGAATGGCAGCGAAACAAACCCCTATATCATTATGGAGCCACCACCAATCTGGCACTTCAATGTATAAATAAAAAAACTGTTTGTTTTTTTTTATTTCCTAATGACTTCTTAACCTCTACATGAAGCATTAAAATAGTCATATGGTGTATGATGGGTACTTTTGCCTGTTCGTCAAACTGAATGTTGATGGCTGATCGGCTAGCTAACGATAGTGGGCGGGAATTTTTATATCTGGGGCAGATATACAACAGCAATAAATAAATAAATAAATAAATCACGAGTTTCTCAGCGGTCAGACTGTAGTTATCTGGTAGTGTTGAGACAGGTTATCATTTCAACTGCCTACATTACACCGTAGCATCACTCAGACGGACCGGTTGCACACCCTGGTCTGAGATTTTCCCAGAACTACTTCAGCACCTCTGTGTGCATACAGCCTATTATTTTCTTATTTTTGCCTCCCCTCTGTGGCTCTGCCTGACTCATGTTCCTGCACTTTTATTCCTTCTCCAGTTCTGGTTAAGTGTGTGATGCTTTTCTTGAAACAGCTGCCCAAAGCACTGTTTTTTTTTCTTTTTCTCTATGTTGAATTTAACATCCACAGCTGCATTAAAAAGCGTTCTAATTTGGCATAACTGCTAGCTGAGGGCTTGTCTGAGCATGACAGAGAGTTGATCAATATCGGAATGATTTTTCATTGCTTCGACTCGGATATCAGATCAGAACAGGGCCTGGGAATTTGAGCCTGTGACCGTGAACTGTGTTTGTTTCAGCAGGAGTCGATACTAATTATTTGAGCATGCAGCGCAATAAATTACACAAAGCTGCATGTCGTGAACATAAACTGAATTTATCGAATATTTCGAATCTATTTGTGGTTATATATCTACAGAGTCCGGGTGGCACGATTCTTATGTGAAATAAATAAATAAATAAATAAATCAAATCTGAACAGCGCCTGATCTCTGTATTTGATAGCGGACTCACAGGATTGAGTCACTTGTCTTCGACCACACATCATCCACCACTGTGGAAAAAAAAAAAAAAAAACACACTGGAAGGTCAGTGGCTTTGTATCCCCTCCCCCCCCCCCACATTGCTGACTCTTTCACTCTGTTGCATCACAGTGTGTTAGAAATATTTGAAACGGTTCCAAATAAAGCCCCGAGCACTCCCAGTTAGCACGGTTCCTCCGGCCACCCACTAGTGTCTGTTCCATTTCACTTTCCCTTCCCCTGCGAACTCAGGGAGAGAGGGCACAAACCCATCAGAGCGTGGAAGAATATAATTTCCACCGTAAGAAGCTTACAGCAGTGCTCCCTTTTCGGAAAACCCGATAGCGCCGCTAACTTGTGACAGATGGCAGGTCAGCGTTCTAGATAAGAACCTGCACTTAATTGGGAGGCCTTGATTGGGGTTATGTAACAGGCGTACACGAGGATGAGAGCAGCGAGCCAAAGATGGGCAATTATTTTTGACATGCCTATAAAGTAAACTTTTGCGATTGGTTTTCACCAGATGATTACTAAGTAGCCAATGTTGAGTCAGAGGTAAAAATCCGACTACATAAGCAAGAACTGGGTTTACTTCATGAGATGCAGTTATTAAAAAGCCAGTTTGTATCAAATGAATTAACTCGATTTAGTTTTTAGTATATTTCTTTTTTTAATTTTAACCTGCTTCAGGTTTAGTTGTTTGTTTGTTTGTTTGTTTATTCTTACTTACCTGTTAATTCATTCATTCATTCTTACTTTAGTTACTTACCTGCTTAGCTACCTGCGTATTTATTAAAGTGTTCTTCCAAATATTATTATTATTATTATTCCACCTGATTTTCTGTCAGTCCCTCCTCCTACAGTTTTTGAGACATTGACACGGGAAAAAGACTAGAACGTATGGAATGTTTAGGAAAAGTGTGCTGACATACAGATTTTGGAAATTTTCATCTGTTTGTCCGCTTTTTTTCCCCAGAAAAATATCGTCCAATCAGACGTCGCGTTATATGACGTCGACCAATCGGACGTCGCATCTGATTGGACGAGTCGTTGCCCTCCTGTAATGTCCCAGATAGTCCTGCACTGCTGAGCTCTAGGATTGTTGCATTACAATGGAACCAAGCACCCCCTTCCCCCTCCCCCCACTGTTTCCATGGTTATCGGCTATCAACAAAAGCCACTGTTTGGCTGTTACCTTGATAACCGCGCTATAACTGTGATGTCACAGAAGGGCAACGTCTCGTCCAATAAGAC
>JAOVVF010000048.1:6254387-6268160 GCA_028565595.1 Duopalatinus emarginatus
CCACTGTTTGGCTGTTACCTTGATAACCGCGCTATAACTGTGATGTCACAGAAGGGCAACGTCTCGTCCAATAAGACACGCTATAGCTATGAGGTCACGGGAGGGGCGACGTCTGATTGGCACAGAGCGCAACACTCTCGTTGTTTCTGCAGAAACCGCATTCTCTAGTTTATTTTTTTTATTCGTTTGTTTGTTTATTCATTCATTCACTCACTCACTCTTACCTTAATTACCCACCTATTCACCTGTTATTCATTCATTCATTTATTTTATTATTCACTCGCCTATTCATTTATTTATTAATTCTTATTACTTACCTACTCATTTACCTATTTATTTATTTATTTTACCTTTTTATTCATCCATCCATCCATCCATCCATTCACTCACTCTTACCTTAATTACCTACCTATTTACCAGTACTATTTATTTATTTACTTGTCTATTCATTCATTCATTCTTATTTTAATTACCTCAATACCTATTTATTTATTTAATTAATTGCTTGCCTATTTGTTTATTCATTCGAGTTACAAATTCATTTGTTTAATTATTCAGTCTCAGTTGTTTTCCTGTTTGTTTGATTGTTTGTTGATATTTATTTATATTTTTTTCCGTTTATTCCTACATTCTTTATTTTGACATATTTATTTATTTAATATATTTAACTTTGTTTGTAGCGTGTGATGGTTCATCTTTAATTTCTAATCGTTTCACATATATACTCTCTGTATGGACAAACCCTATATGGATCTTTTATGACGTCCCACTCTAAATCCATAGGCATTAATATGAAGCTGATCCGTCCCCCTTTGCAGCCGTAACACCTTCCACTCTTCTGCGAAGGCTTTCTAGCTTTCTACAAGATTTTGGAGTGTGTTTTGCCCATTGCCGTCCATCCCAAAGGTGTTCGAGGGAAATGAGGTCAGGGTCTGTGTTACATAATTTTATATCTTATGTATACCTCATGACTGGCAGGTTGCCAGATATTTAATTTATTTTTTTAATAAATTTTAAAAAAAGTCTCTAAGATGGAGGTATGCTGTGTCCTTTTAAAACACTAGACTTTAATTCTAATTTATTGAACCTTATTTTAATACACGCCACTCCAATTAACATGGCCAAAATACAGTCACATGATTCGTTCCCTTCTTCGCCAACTTACACTCGCCTGTGGCTGTAACCCAGTCTTTCACTCGTACGTTGCGTAGCATTCCAGCATCATTACCAAGAGTATCGCTTTGCTTTCGTTTTGCATCCAATTTATTGCCTTTGTTTTTGATGCTGTTCCATGTTTCTTATTGGCACACATGTAGCTCAAATCGAAATACGTTCCTTAATGACTACTGTGATATTGACTCGATTAAAATGTTCCCGGATGGATAATTCCCCCATTATCCCATATGCCTTAATCAATAAGACCGTGTGCCATGTTGACTTTTATTAAGGGAAAGATATTGGAAATTAAATTTGGATTAGATTTTCATATCTGAATAAACAGAAACAGGGACTCGTACTTTTGTACCCCAGTGTAATAAAAAAAGAGGCTCCCATTTTTGATAAACACTGATTAAACCCTGAGCTCTTAAAGTAGGCCTGCCAATGTGGGATTATTAGATATTATAATAAGCTCATAAGTAGGGATGGTAGTGATGGAGACTGTAATTTAATTCACTAGATAAAAGCAAGTCGAAAATTCAAGAAAGGGCCAGTAAATGTCAATTTAGGCAAGATAACGATGTCTCTGTGCTTATTAAATTACCAAGAAGCCCGAAAAAAAGAAGTCTGCTTGTTAGCTTGTAAAAAAAAAAAAAAAAAAAAAAGGCATGTGCTAGGATTAGATTTATGGTGTTAAATCAAGCAAGCCTTTGCCATTTGTAAGGAAGTACATCCTGCATGTGTTGGTGCCGGTGGCGCGACAGAATGGTCGAGTGCTTTTCAAGATGTTAGGCACCTTTCTCAAGGGGCTTGGTTGGCTCCAATTACCGCTACTGGGTTTATCGTCGTCTTTGTATTTCGGACAGAATGGTTATTAAGATTTTTCAAATCAGAAAATTTCCTCCACTTGACACATTGGAATAGAGGCTGTGGTCAGAGAGCAGGGTCGGTTTAGCGGATATTCCAAGTCACAAACCAATTCAGGATTGTCAATGGGACTTAACAGGTGTCTTAACTCATAAGACTCTATTTGTGGTTCAGTAGTGCATTCATGGCATGTATTTAATTCTGTATAACACTTTATATTACTTATTTAGCCTCCAGTGAAAACAATCCTAAAGTAAAGTAAGACCCGTGCCATAAAATCCCTATTAAAGCCCATAAAATTCCCATAATCGCCAATTAAAACTCCAACCTATAGAAATAAAGTCCAGAAGACATTCACTTTTAATGGTCTGCGTTACATAGTAGTGTGTAATAAATATTTCAAATGATTGACTATCTCAGTGAAATTCAATAGGAACCACAGAAATCAGATCATATTCCATTGGGTAACCCATAAAAATCAATGGGATTGTAAGATAAAGTGCTCTGGGACAGCAACGTGGGTTTAGTGGGTAAAATTTCTCCGGATATGATTCTAAGCTTGAGTCATGTGGGTTTTCCCTTGGTTGTACTAAATTGCCCCTACACGTGATTGGTGAATGGCCTGGGGTTGCCTCAGAGGGGAATTCCACATCTTAAGTTTGCTCCCTTGACACCTGAGGTATTATCCTGTGAGTGAGGTTGAACCTATTGTTCACTGCCCTTGGTTGACTCCTGGGGTCCATGGCTTCATGGGGTCTGTGATTCACATGACTCACTGGACCACGTCACACGTTGCCAGTCCTCTAGGTTCCAATTAACGCATCTGACTTCACGAATGCGCTTCTGGATGAATGGGCAACAATTTCCACTAAAACACACTACAGAATCGTGTAGAAAGCCTTCCCAGAAGAGTGGAAACTGTTGGGAGGTTCCGACTCCATATTAATGCCTATGGATTAAGATAGGGACTGCATGAAAGATCCTGTAGGTATAATGGAACAGTGTCTGAACAGGATCTATGGATTGGACTAGCTAAACCAGAATGATTTGCTAGTGTGAATGTGATTGACAGGGGAGACTAAGCAAGTTCCTCCCACCAATTGTTGCGTGTCTTGGCCATAGATGGCTATGGCACTGGTGGGATTTGAGCCCGTCTTCCTAAACTTTGGGACGTAGCATACAGACAATTTAAAAATGCGGCGTGGTTGCTGGTGAGTTCTGTATGAATAAGCCGGATGTTGAGCGCTCTGCCCAATTTGCATCAATCTTTTATCTCTTTTTGGTCGCTTGCTTGTTTCCAGTTTCTCCGTTTCAGGTCCGTCAGCAGTTGAGACATGATAAACACGGCGCTCCAATTAGTTCTCAATCTGCCTGTAAAATAAAGGCGACGAGCGGAATACCGCCGAGTTCATTAGCGAAGCCGGCGAGGTCAGCGCGATGACGCGAATGTTCTTAAGCGTGTTGATTAACAATAAGCCACGGTTAATAAACACTGTGATCATCCTAACTACCGGTGCATATTTATCATTCTCTATTTTTTAGAATAACAATGAAGAGATATTTCTATTTTAGGTTATTGATCAGTGAATGAGCCGTTACTATAGAAATGATAACATGCTCAAACCCGCGATTTACAGCTGCACTAATGCCAGAGCTGCGGTTATAGGGAACGAATCAGACGCTGGTAATGAATTCAGACTTGTGGCTTGCCACTACATATACATCTGACTCAACCCTTGGTATTGCATATTACCTTGTGTTAATAGACACCTATTACCTGACATATGTTCAAATACAGCCGCACTAATGATCACTTCTGAGTCCATAATTGTGCTCTTACTCACGTCTAAGCGAGTTAAGTAATGGCCGTCGATAAATCACACCTGTCATCTCTCAAAGTCAAAAAACAGCCTGTTCCAACCAGTTTCATTAATGGCTGGGTAATGGATTGGACCGATATAGTGGAATTAAAGTGCTTGATAAGTCACATTATTTCAAGTTCACTGATGAACAGCGGCCTTGTAATTAAACGGTATAATTCGGGGGAACTGGTGCAGTGAGCAGGCTGCTTGAGATGCAACGGATCGGTAAAAAGGAAGCACATCTGAATTGGAAAATTGGATGAAATAAATAATGGCATGTGTCTTGACCCATTCCGAATCCAACAGTTGTTAATCTGTTTTTGTTCACAGGTGTCAACTTGGTGCTAACTGATCTTTTGGACTATTGGATTCGCCAATCTGGCATCAACATTGATGAGTTATGAAGGAATATCTTTGATGGGAGGGTTAGGTTTAGCTTGCGTGTATTTGTTTGTAGGGAAGACTTCTTATTTGGTTAATAATTCTCAAAGTATCATTTTTTTTTGATACTTTGATTTTCTGACACTGGAATTAATGTAATGTTCAATTTTCACTTGATGAGATGTCAATCTTGCACCTTTTCATCCACATTAGAATTTAGAGTTCGAGAGAAAGGCCATGCTCCAACTTCTTCCTATCTGTCTTATAATTATAGTGTTGCGAATTATTATTATTATTCCACCTGATATTCCGTCAGTCCCTCCTCCTACAGTTTTTGAGATATCGACACGGGACAAAGACTACAACGTGTGGAATGTTTTAGGAGAAGTGTGCTGACATACCAATTTTAAAAATTTTCATCTGTTTGTTCGCTACAATTTCTTTTCCCGGGAAAATATCTTCCAATCAGACATCGCGTTATGTGACGTCGACCAATCAGACGTTGCCCTCCTGTAACGTCACAGATAGTCCTGCACTGCTGAGCTCTAGTATTGTGACATTACAATGGAACCAAGCACCACGCTTCCCCCCCCCCACTGTTTGGCTGTCATCAACAAAAGCCACTGTTTGGCTGTTACCTTGGTGACCATGCTATAACTGTAATGTCGCAGAAGGGCAACGTCTCATCCAAGTAGACGCGCTATAGCTGTGAGGTCACGGAAGGGCGACGTCTGATTGGCACAGAGCGCAACACTCTCGCTGTTTCTGCGGGAACCGCACTCTCTAGTTTCCCATTATTATCCATTAGTGAGGCAATTTTAACCCCCCAGAAGCCATGTAGAAAAATGATCAGATTTGTCCTTATTTCTTTTTACCGGTCCACAATCGTTCATCAGGACATTTAATTGAAGTGTGATATGCATGACATGAAAGACCATCGCCAGACATATCGATTAAACTCAATGAGGGCCATTGATATAAAAGCCAGTCAAAGCCAATTACAAACGAATAGCATAGAAAGCCACTGAAATGTAAGCCAATGAGAGCCAATTAAATGTAAGTCAGTGTAAACCAATTAAAAATGAAGGCCAATAAAAGTCAGTGAAAGCCAGTGATTAGCACAGCATGACCCCCGCTAGCTTTTTTTTCTTTTGCAGTTAGCATAATAAAATATACATAGTCAAGAAGTCAAGATGTTTTTAAACTATGTGCTCCAGCATTGACTTGAAGAAGTAGTTGGTTCTGGCCATTTGCTAAGCACTGGTCCAGAAAAGAGCTTGTGCCAGATTGTTCAGACACTTTATTTGATTTCAGCCTTCCTAGAAACGGAGTTACTGTTTTCAAGCCTCTATGCTTTAGCCTTGGGGCAAGAAACAGACAGAGGATAAAAATCCCCCCCCCCCCCAAGCTTGTCAAAAGTCCTTTAGTTTTCAGCTGTCGTTATGCCGCGAGTCTGTCCAAAACTGTGAAAACCGGATGTGTTTATTTTTCGCATTAGGGAGCTGTCCTGCGTGTTAAGTGACATAGATCAGATACATGTTATATTCACAGCTCCTAGACCACAGCAGTCTATTTATACACATACAGTGCGATATTTATAGCCTTGCCTGTGTGGAAAAGGGGAAAATATGTAGCCTTGTAGAAAGGGTTTGGTGAAGGGGTAAAAGAAAAAATGTAGAACAGTGAATTTTGAACTATAAGGGGATAATAGTATGTCATAAACAGGTACATAAAAAAGTGCCTTTATCTTTAGTAACACTCGGTACTAAAGTAGTTGGCGCCGGAATGGAAAACGGCAAAACGGAAGGATATGTGCTAATGGACTGATGAGGTGGAACTATTACTCATTTGGTTTGTAGCACCAGAGTGGTGTGTTCAGGGGCAGTAAAGTACCTAGCTCTGTTTTTACTCACCACAAACCATGTTTTTGGCATGAACAATGATGACTATGAATGAATATCTTTACCGTGAGGGTTAGACACATAGAGCTCTATATGGAAAAAAAAAAGACTTGCTGTTTGGTTAATAATGTTGGAATTGTCTCATTTTTCAAACATGGGCGTCTTTGGCATCTGGTTTAGGAAACAAGCCAAATTTGCACTATGTGAGAACAGACTAATAAATGTTTACTGATACTGAAATTATTGTCTGTGTCGGTTTACCTTTATAAGATGTCAGTTTTGCTTAATTGATACACATTAGAATAAAAAAGAGACATAAACCAGGCAGCTTCCTAGCATACTTCCTTAGCTTTCTACAAATTTCTCCACTAGCGATGAAATATTCGAACCCTGTATTGTTGAATGACTCCTACCAAAGCAGCTATCAAGCTCAAAGCAGAGAGTTCAGAAGGGTTCAGAGATTTTTTTTTCCCACTTTTCCAGGTCCACAATCCTTTCTCATGTCACTCGAAGAAGTTAGTTTAATCTGCACGGCATGAAAGACCATCTCAATTATGAATGAAAGCCAACGAAATGAAAGACAATGAGATTTAATACAACAAAAGCAAATGAAAGCTAGTGCAAGCCAATAAAATCAAAGCCAATGACTTCTAAGAGTAGTGAGAACCAATAAAAGCCACTGAAAGCTAATGAAGTAACAGCCAATGAAATCCAATAGAATGAAAGCCAGTGCCAATGAAAGCTACCCAAATCCAAGGAGAACTAATGGATTAAAAGCCTATGAAAACCCATGACAGCCAATATTACAAAAGATAAGGTCATTTGCTGGTTTGTGCTAGACTTTGCTTAAACTTAGCATACTTTATCCTACTTGTGTCTTGTTCTGTGGCTAATGTAAAGGAATTAAGCAGATGCTTTGTAACAATACAATACCAGCTCTTGCTGGATCAGTTTGCAGCCGAGTGTGAACTGGCTTGGATGACGTCCAAATCCGAAGCCATGGTACTCAGTCGGAAAAGAGAGGACTTCCCTCTGTCCTGGTTGGGAGTGAGCGGATGAATTAAAGTATTTCAGGGTTTTATCACAAGTGAGGGAAAGGATGGAGTGGGAGGTTAACAGGCGGATCGGTGCGGCGTCTGCAGTGATGCAGACTCTGTACCAGGCGTTTGTCGTGGAAAAAGCTGAGCTGAAAGGAAAAGATCCGGGAGTAGAGCCACTGCTCCTACAGGTTTAAAACAGACAGTGGTTCGGGCATCTGGTTAGAACTCCTGCCCTGGCCAGGTGTTCTGGTCATGTTCAGCCAGAAGGAGTCCCCAGTTAAGACCCAGGACACGCCAGAGAGATTATATCTCTCGACTGGCCTGGGAACTCCTTGGCATCCTCCCAGGAATGTTAGAAAAGGTGCCTGCGGAGAGGGAGGTCTGGGCCTCTTTGATTGGGCCGCTGCCTCTGTGACCTAGACCATGGGAATGCATGAGATAATGGACAGATTGATGGATTATTGGTATGCATGCACATCTAGACAGGGTCTGCAGTAAAAACTGGATTTTTATCTGTAAGAACCATTATGTGCTTGGAGGGAAAAAATAATTTGCTGCTCGTTTGTTTAAGTTAAAATCCACATTATGTTTTCTAGACTAGAAAGAAAATGTACACGTAAGCTTTTTTCTAGTATCTATGTCTTAATAACCACAGATGGGCGGCAGCTTTTCTTTGTTCCGAGAACCTGGTTGTTACTGTAAATATCTGGTATTAGCATACAAACTTATTTTCTTTTTGTATTGGCGGTTTGAGAGCTAAGAGTGAAATTGAAATCAGTAGAAAGGTTCAGAAAATCTCATAATAGGAGGATACACCGGATTATCTTTAGGGTTGTCAGATGTGTTCAGTTTGAATACATTAAGTGATGTGATATGATTTACGGTCAGTGATGACTTGTTTCTCTACAGACGGGTTTTATGCTAACAGAGAGCAATCAAAACAGAAGAGATTGTAACAGATATTTGGCCTTTTCCCAGCAGGTGTCGTTTTCATTGGATCTGTAGTGTTTGAGCTTTTTAGGCCCCCTG
This sequence comes from Duopalatinus emarginatus, assembly GCA_028565595.1. NCBI lineage: Eukaryota > Metazoa > Chordata > Actinopteri > Siluriformes > Pimelodidae > Duopalatinus > Duopalatinus emarginatus. Next base: position 6,262,626 of record JAOVVF010000048.1, read on the forward strand.
GTCTGGATGGTTTCGTGTGTCTGGGGCCCCTGGTTTCCTGTATTTTCCTGAGTTTAGGGCCTCCTGATTGCTCAAGCGAAGACCTCCAACTTATCTAAACAAAGCCCATATGTTTATGATTTTATGTATGTACCAGGAATATTCCCTATGGCAGGGCTGCCCAATTCCAGTCCTGGAGGGCCAGTGTCCAGCACAGCTTAGAGGTTTCTCTATTCAAACACACCTGATTGCACTTACCTGTTAACTGTGTTTGAGTAGAGCAACCTCCAAGCTGTGCTGGACACTGGCCATCCAGAACTGGAATTGGGCAGCCCTGCCCTATGGGATAGAAAGCCTGTAGGATAGACTGGATGGCCCCAAGGGTCCCTTTCTCAGCCTATAAGAACTAAACGTCCAGTCGGGACATTTCAGAGAGACATTTGAATTTGGCGGAAAGACTTTCTCCAAGCGAACCCGGGGCTTGTAAACGACACTTGTCTGATTTTTGATAACTGAACTTTGTATTAACAAATCCCTTTAAACAGAAGACGACGTGCCAGCAGAGATTCTTTGCCTCAGTTTCTTTACTTCATCGCTACATCAAGAAGATACATCAGATCGAAGTTAACGCAGCTTTGATACTAATTACTGTTTTATCGAGTATTTGTCGAAACAGTGGTCAGGTTCGTCTTCGGGTCTATGGATTCGTATGCTGTTTTGGAAAAAGAGTGGGTTTGTGTGGTTTTGGTCAAAATCTAAAAACATGACTACACACAATGACCGGCCAATTGTCCCCACAAGGTACAAATTTTCTGATAGTCTTATCGCTGTGTATTTTTGGTCGGCTCCAAGATCGAAAACCATGCCTACAAAATGGTCAAAATGATCTGATATCCTTATATTTGGACATTTTTGATACCCTCCAAGATATAAGAACATACCGACATTAACCCCACTTGCCTTATGGGGACCAGTACAATATCCCCACAAAGTCGAAATGTCCCCACCAAGATATAAAAACATGGTTACAAACAGCAACAACAAAACATTTTCTTATGGGCACCACCAGAATGTCCCCACAAGGTCGAAATACATCTTTGTGTATTCCCATTTTTAGTCCCCACCAAGATAATATAAAAAAAACCATGCCTACACTCACCCACACACACATACAGAGGCAATTGCATTAAGACAAACACAGGAGGCCTCGCTTCACCCAAAATTTCATTAAAATGCGGCAATGAAATGTTTACCAAAGTGTCCATATTGTTCATCAATCTTAGCGAAGTGCAATATTATTAACGAGTCAAATGATCAGATATCTTACTGCAATATCACACTGTTCAATATCCTGTTCAGTAGACAGCACAGCCTGCATGTAAATATCCTCCAACACAGAGCTAACAGACACCCACTGAAGCCTGTGTGTTTGTTAGGTGTTTGTGTACTCGCTGTTTAAATCGGATGTAAGAGTATTGCTCATTAGCCAGCAAAGTGTTTTTTGCTTGTTCTACCTAAATGCCCGGATTTCCAGGTAATGACTGGTAGATCTCTCAAAGTGCTGGAACCTAGAAACCAATTGCCCCAGCTGCCAAGGGCCAGCCATGGCTCGAGGTTAGGAAACCGTCTTGTAAACAGAAGGTTGCTGGTTCGATAAACCATGCCAACAAGGCCTAACCACAACTGTTCCCCTGGTGCCCAGGATAAGGGCTGCATCTTGCTTTGGGCAAGTATGGTCACTGCCCCCTGGTGTATGCATTCACTAGATATTTTCGTCTACACCTCAACCAGACATGGGTTTGTGCATAAGTAACCACCAGACTTGTGCCCAAAAAGGGGGAACCAGCCTATTTGATTCCCATTACCAACAAGACACAACTGAAGTGCCCTAGAGCAACCCACTGCCACCAACTGCTTCTTAGGCACTATGGATAGGGGCTGCCCCTCCCTACACTGTTCACTACCCCTCTAGTGTGAGTTTTTCACTGTATGGATGGGATAAATTGTGAGGTCAAATTCCTCTTCATGTAAGCACAATAAAACAAGCTCTTGGACTGATTCGTAAATCGAAGATAGGGCCAGTTGTGGGTTTGCGATTAAGGAATCAGCTTTGTGACCGGAAGGTAGGAACCATCCTTGCGACTGAAAGGCCACCAGTTTGATCCCTAAAACTGCCTTGACATGCCTAATGTGCCATTGAGAAGGCAACTCCAATTGCTACCCCGGTGCTGTGGATAGGAGCTTCCTCCTGTAATCTAGACAGGTGTGTTCACTCTAAAGACAGGGGCAGCCATAGGTTGGTGGGTAAGGAACCAGCCTTGTGACCAGAAGGTAGGATTCTATAGCGTCAAATTAGGGTCAAAATTCGCACATTCTCAATCACAAAATCTCATTTATAGGTTACAGTTTTTTTGGTGCACAAAACTTTCGATCTGGTTACGGATTTTGCTTTTTGGTGCGTGGATTTTCTTTTTTACTGTGCCGATTTCCTGGCTGTTGAAGTTAAGCCCCACCCACCCAGGCCCACACACCCCCGCTTCATCAGCGAGAGCACGCCAAACTTATTTTGATGGAAAATTGGCCAACCAGCAAACACAAGTAAGATGTGTGTTTGTTTTCCAGCTTAGCTATTTTTAATGATTGTTTCAAGTTTAGTTAACGTTAACGAAATAAGTTTGGGGTGCTACATGATATGTAGAATGGACAGGGTCCAAATAGGTCCAAAAGTTTTGCGCAGCAAAAAAGGAAACCCGCGCAGCAAAAAAAAAAGAAAACCGCGCAGCAAAAAAGGAAACCTGCGCAGCAAAAAAGGAAATCCGCGAACCAAAAAGCTAAATCCGTAACCGGATCTAAAGTTTTCCGCAACAAAAACTAAAATCTGTAACCCATAAATGAGATTTTTTAATTGAGAATGCACAGATTTTGTTTTTTTGGTGTGCACAAGTTTTGATCCTATTTTGACGCCATAGGATTCATCCCCAAAACCAAAAGATACAACTAAAGTGATCTGGCACAAGGCACCAAATTGCTATCAGAACATCATATCCAGGGTTGCCCATTACTCTGGACTGCCACTAGTGTGCTCCTTTGCTTGGGCAAGCACAGTGGTCAATGAGTGGTTTATATTTACTTCTGAGCAATAAGTGTTCTTTGCATAACCATGACTGAATTTTTTTCAACGGCAAAATGACCTTTTAATTAGCGTAATAACATTACTGCATGACTACGCCACAATAACTAAACATCAGATCAAGTGCTTTATTATAGCAAATTGTTTATTTTTATTCTGCTAATTCACCTTCTATAATACGCCTCTCTTAAACGCCCAGCTGAGAGTCGAACACCATAAATTGATTCGCTATCCACACAAGCACAGAATCCTTCACGCCTCTAAACGAATGCGTGAGCCAACGGATCAGTCACGAACTGACTCAAAGTGCCGACTCGTTCACAAACCATCCAGAAGAACCTCGATTCGATGCTATCCTATCATTACCATGCACACACACTCAGCCATATGCGCGTACACACCTCAAGTCCCCGCTGACCTCCTGGCATTCCGCTAGCCATTTGCAAAGAGAATTTGCTAGGGTTGCGTGCGCCTTGGTGTGGATTCAAGTGTATTTGTGTTTGTGTGTGGGTGTGTAGGTGTGTGTTTGCGCTCCAGCAGCCTCTGAAGGAGAGCTGCAAGAGTAGTGAAGGTCACACACACACACACGCAAACGCACACACACACTCTGCGAGCTCCATAAATGCAGTGGTGAGACTGTAACATTCCGGTTCTGGCTCCTTTCACACTCACCTTCCTTGTTAGTGTGTGAAAGCTGAAACATCCGCGAGGTACTACTATACAAGGAAAAGTTTATGTGTTAGCAATAGAGCAAAGTAAAGTAAGAGAATGTGCTATTAACATCGTGGAACAATCATTGTGATGCACCGCTGCACTGTTATAGGAAATGTATCAATACCTTCTGACCAATCAGAATGTAGGCTACACAATCATGAGGAAGACTGCTGACTTAACAGTTGTCCAAAAGACGACCATTGACCCCTTGCACAAGCAGGGCAAGACACAAAAAAGGTCATTGCTGAAGAGGCTGGCTGTTCACAGAGCTCTGTGTCCAAGCTCGTTAATAGAAATGTGATGAGAAGGAAAAGTGTACAAGCAATAGGGATAACCGCACCCTGGAGAGGATGGTGAAACAAAACCCAATCAAAAATGGTGGGGGAGATTTACAAGGACTGGACTGGAGCTGGAGTCAGTGCTACAAGAGCCACCACACACAGACGAATGCATGAGACATGAGTTTCAGCTGTCGCATTCCTTGTGTCAAGCCACTCTTGAACAAGAGACAGCATCAGAAGTGTCTCGTCTGGGCTAAAGACAAAACTGCTGCTGAGTGGTCCAAAGTTATGTTTTTCCTTTGGAAATCAAGGTCCCAGAGTCTGGAGGAAGAGAGGAGAGGCACAGAATCCACGTTGCTTGAGGTCCAGTGTAAAGTTTCTACAGTCAGTGATGGTTTGGGGTGCCATGTCATCTGCTGGTGTTGGTCCACTGTGTTTTCTGAGGTCAAAGGTCAACACAGCCGTCTGTTTCTGCTGCTGACCAACTTTATAGGGATGCAGATTTCATTTTCCAACAGGACTTGGCACCTGCACACAGTGCCGAAGCTACCAGTATCTGGTTTAAGGACCATTGTGTTCCTGTTCTTAACTGGCCAGCAAACTCGCCTGACCTTAACCCCATAGAAAATCTATGAGGTATTGTGAAGATGTTATACAACAGGCCCAACAATGCAAGAGCTGAAGGCCACTATCAGAGCAACCTGGGCTCTCAACACCTGAGCAGTGCCACAGACTGATCGACTCCATGCCACGCCGCATTGCTGCAGTAATTCAGGCAAAAGGAGCCCCAACTAAATATTAAGTGCTGTACATGTTTATACTTTTTAGTTGACCAGCATTTCTAAAAACCCATTTTTTGTATTGGTCTAAAGTAATATTCTAATTTTCTGACATACTGAATTTGGGCTTTTCGTTAGTTATAATCATCAAATTCATGATATTTTAATTTTATGACTAGCACCTGTATATTGTGTGTGTGTGTGTGTGTGCGTGTGTGCGTGTGTGCGTGTGTCCGTGCACACTCACTTAGGGCCTCTCTGACATGGGTTAGAGTATGAGACATCATTCAAATGGTGTGTGTGTGTGTGTGTGTGTGTGTGTGTGTGCGCGTGTGTGTGAAAGAGAGAGAGACTTTGAATCGACTTGACTGCAGGAAGTGTGGCCTATGTGCATATCATTTACAGCAAAGTAGGTGCGGTCTTTTTTGTAAGTCACACTGAAGGAGGCGTGGCCTCTGTGTTTATCAGTTATAGTGGAGGAGGTGTGGCTTCTGTATTTATCAGTTATAATGGAGGAGGTGTGGCCTCTGTGTTTTGTTAGTTATAATGGAGGAGGTGTGGCCTATGTATTTATCAGTTATAATGGAGGAGGTGTGGCCTCTGTGTTTATTAGTTATAATGGAGGAGGTGTGGCCTCTGTGTTTATCAGTTA
>JAOVVF010000048.1:6276725-6287291 GCA_028565595.1 Duopalatinus emarginatus
GGCCTCTGTGTTTATTAGTTATAATGGAGGAGGTGTGGCCTCTGTGTTTATCAGTTATAATGGAGGAGGTGTGGCCTCTGTGTTTATTAGTTATAATGGAGGAGGTGTGGCCTCTGTGTTTATTAGTTATAATGGAGGAGGTGTGGCCTCTGTGTTTATCAGTTACAGTGAAATGCTGTGTTCAGAACTGTGCTCTATTCACTATATAGCACACAATTGTGAAGTTCCACCATTTTATAGTGGTGTCCGGACACATAGTGCCGGAAACATCATTTTTAGTGCACTGTAACAATCCCACAAAGCGCTGTAATATATAGTGTACAGTATAATGTCCAGACGATGTACAGACGGACTTGGAATACCTGTAATTCAATGAGTGTGATGATTTGTGTGCATGTGACTCACTCTGCTATCACGCTTCAATGACCTCACATGTACAACAAAGTGTCCAAAGCATCCCACTGTGTTGTGAAATTCAGTTACTTATAATAGTGCTGTAACTAGAACTACACAATGACGAGGATATGTAATAGTTTTGACTTTGTGGGCACATTTTGCTGGTCCCCATACGGCAAGGTGGTTGTTGTTGTATCTAGGTATGTCGTTATATAACAAATATGCCATGTGTCTTGATTTTGCAGCAATTTTGTTTGTTTTATCTGTATTTTTGCTCATTTTTATTCCCGGGCAGCTCCTTTAACATCTGCCTCAGTTCCCGTAGGGTTATGCTAGCATTACTCAGCTGTGGCGTTTGTATTAGCATTTCTGAATCATCTTCTTTCCTCTCGGTTTCTCTTTAGCTCCCATGTGGACGTGATTCATAGTCGATTTCTCACTATCTTCCTCTCTATCACGCACACACACACACAGAGCGGTAATGCACTTATTAGGTTATTAATTCCATTTCAGAGTCATTGGTATGAAAAGACGTTCAAACGCCAGTATTAAATATGTCTCACACAGTAAAATATGAACCTAAAGAGCAAACAAGAAGACAGACGACATCGTCTGTACCGTAACATGGATTTTCCTGGTTTGGATTTTTTCCGGGTTCAGAATTGGATCCGATTTTTTGGTGGCCTGGTGGCCTTCATAATGTTAGTACACTTATTAAAGTGTCATTGAAGAAGGCGTGCATGTCATGTACATTGTAGGTGTGGCCTATATGTTTTCAGTCCCAGTAAAGAAAGTGTGGTCCCTGGTTGTTGTGGTTCAGTGGTAACATCATTAGGTTCCCATGTGAGAGACTTGGGTTTGATTCCCGATTGGTGCTACACCAATAAGGGTCCTTGGGCAAAACACTACGTTGGCCTACCTGTAATACCAATAACTTTGTAACTCGCTCTGGATAAGAGCGTCTGCCAAATGCTGTGAATGTCTCTGTCATTTACAAAGAAGGAGGCGTGGCGTAAACATTACATGTCATGTCATTATAGGCAGCTGTGGCCTAGTGGTTAGGGAACTGGCCTTGTGACCCACACAGGGTATAACACGACTGAGGTGCCTTTGCGCAGGGGAACCTACCATCCCCAACCACTTCCCGAGCGCCATGGCAAGTGTTTTTTACTGCCCCCTAGTGTTCAGTGGTGTCTGTGTTTCACTGCACGGATGGGTGCTAACTAAAAACCAGCCTTACTGATAGCAATGAAATTCCTTTGTAGCTCCTTTGGGTGTCTGAAAGGGTTTGTTGAGTAGAAACCTGAGTGGCAAGATGGTGAGAAAGCAATAACATGACCTCGGTCTACCACAATCCTGACAGGCTTCGAACTAAAACTGGGTGACTCTGGATTTCAGTTTGACACAGAGAAGCAAAGCTGCTCAGCCGTAATTCTGAACAAACTGTACGGCTGTAATAAATTCCAATAACGCTGACGTTGGCGGAAAGAAAATTCTTCAAGTGCAACACAGGAATTGCCTATAGATGCAGATTTGACCAGGCCTGGACGTGTCCAAAGTCAAAAATTCATGGGACACATGACCGGCTTCCCATTGGAAAAACCTGCCTTTGATCCAATATGGCGGCTTTCAAGATGATGCTCTGGACATAGCCTAAAAGATAGAACTCCCTCACCCGTGATTTACTGGGGTATTCAAATATGTAATTTTCCCTTTCGTTTCGAAAATAAAATGTATCCTGACTTTTCACCTACCTTGTATAATTGAAAAAAGGTTCATATCGAACATACGCGATGGGGGCGGAGTTATGATAACATTTGCAAAAAGTCCCGGGTTGACATCCTGTATCGGTAGCCATTTTGAAGTATGCAAATACAGCACACTGTGGTCTGATAATTCATCCCTTAATTCTACGTTACGCTACGTAAAATAACGTTACGAGTAGCTTTGCGGTTAATGACACACGTTCTGTCTGACTTTAAAATGGTTATCACCATAACTTGCGGATTTTTCAAGGCTAGCACTGAAAGCAAGCTGAGGTAATCCCGTTTGCTAGCTAGTCAGCCAGCCAAGCTAACTGTTATGTTGTTTGTCGTCAAGAAATTGAGCTCAGTTTCCTGATTATGCAAAAGCAGAGTGGGTTAAACACTCTGAACGTCAGTGTTTTTTCGATTTACATTCACGCTCACGTTGGAATGTAGCTGTTAGCACGTTCGCGTTATCCCGTCCGAGGTTGCATGCATCCTGAACACTCGTACCTTTTTACCTTCTTACCTGGTGGTGGCTCTGTAATGGTACAAGGTTTGTCTAGCTGGCATTCCAAACGTCTTTGATAGATGAACTACAAGGTATTAGATTGGTGTACCAGTTTTTCCGGCACTTCAGTAAAGCCCTCACTCATGCACTTTAAGATTAGCATAGCGTCGTTTAACCACTTAAATCTCTTCCCCATGACACAAGAAACACGTCGACGTCCGAGCGCCTCTGTTGGATTGCGGTGACGCGAGGCCAGGAAGCGTGAACTCAATCTAGCACGTGGCATTTCTTACATCGACAACATGGAGATTTTAATGAACTTCGGTCACCCTAAATGCTTTGTAAAAGCTGCCGTTCTTCACAGGCTGGAGTAAACAGACTAAAAATTCATCTTCAGCTCTCGCGCCTTTGCCCTGGTGTGTTGCACGACTGTTTGCATAGACGTGTGTGTGTGTGTGTCTGTGTTACATAAAAAAAAAAAAAAAACGCAGCAGTCGAACATCTCGGCAAAGTCAAAGCTGTGACGGATTCCATTCATTACAGTGACCCATGGTCGTCTCACACACACACACACACACACACACACACACAGACACACACACTCTGCCACTTTATGATAAGTGGTCCGCTAAAGCTTTAAACCATCCAAGAATCTTCATTTGGCTCTCTCAGACCACCAGACAGCGTTGATCAATCGGGCGAGGAAACGCCGAACATCACTCAGCGCTCTTACCCTTTTCCTCTCCCCTGAGTCGAGCTTAACGTTGATCTGATATTCGGGCGGGAGAGAGAATAAAAATGAAGCCGAGCATTCAGGCGAATTAATGAGCCTGCCAAAAACGCCCCAGACCTCTTAAGCGATTGCCTATTCTGCGATTCCAGACGGAGATAGGCCAACACACACACACACACACGCCACAAAAATGAAAAAAAAAAACAAAACGCACGTTAGTGCCAGTGGTTAAACAATATGAATCGACGCTGTCTGAGAGAAGCGCTTAATGATGATAAAGTGTAAACGGAGGCATTAGAATCCACCCGTGCCGTCGTCAGGAAGCAATTCCCTGAGTCCAATATGAGCCCAATATGTGGACATGATATCTGGCTTGGCAGAAAGGTCCACCAAAGCCGCTCTTATATGATGCGTGACATTCTTCCTAAAACGCACGCCGGGATCGTTTTCCACCACACGCGTAAGGGAAACTTTTTTTCCGCAGCCGGGTTTTTTACGCTTATCCGTTACAAAATCTAATAACTCCCGGTGTTCAGAAGCCGGCACTGAGGGCAGTAACCATGTCCTCGACTTTACATCTATTTCCATTTGCACTTCAAAATATAAATACCCTGCCGCCGGCACCGTTTGATGTGTGACGGAGGTGTTTATTCTCCACCTTACAGGCACTCTGGATAGCAATGCCGAGGCAGCCTGCTGGCCCGAGCAAACTCCAACTACTGCTGCTAATGAATTGAATATGAATTAACTCGCGCTCTCTCCGTCTCTCGCCACTGTAAGCCTTGCGCTTTAATAAGCCTCCGTCGTTAGCAGTTTCCACGCCATTTGCACCCCGAGAACGGTCGTGTAAAAGAAGTCAGCGTTAAATATGCGGGGCCGATTCAGCCACGAAGCTGGGGTAGCTATCAGTTAGAGTTGTGTTAATGTGTGCAAAAGTCTTAGTCTGAAAGTTGACGATTTACAGACCGCGCATATAGAATAGCCTTATTATCTGGTTATTGTTCTTGTTGCTATAGCAACAGCTCGCACAAGGGGCGTGGCGCAGTGATCTAAGGTCATAAACAGGTTACTATTTAACAGCATATCGTCAATGCGGCTAAATTGGCCTCTTATATGGACAGTTTTTGTTTGTTTGTTTGTTTGTTTGTCTCACATTCATGGAAGGAGTCTCCAGTTTCAGTACTTCTTATCACTCACAGGTCAATCTGTTATTTTTATAGTTTCCACCCACCTCTTATCGCCCAGACCACTGGTCACTCATCACCTGTGGGCGTTTCTAAACTCTGGCTGACTCTTGGTTACCATGGTTTCTAATAACGTTCCAATGCAGTATGCTATAGTTTACAGCCAAACCTTCCCGATTTGGCTTTTTACCACAAATCAGACGTGTTCTTGCTGAAAATCAAGACCCTGGAGGAAATCAGCCGTCTATAAATTTCAACCACCTGTCATCACCGTCAGTATGAGAAGACAACTGTGAGTTATTAGCAATTGCTGCTGTCTTTTTGCAGAGAAAACCTCGTCGCTGTTCTGACCGGGAACATAATCCTAGAAGAAATATGAGACCGTCATGAGACAATGAGCTTGTCTTCCGTTTCTAGTGGGAACACGTATTTAGGAACCAAATAAACAGGCACTGTTTCACAGGGACGGAAATAAAAGCTGCAGCTCCATGCTTGGTTCTCATTGGATAACCAGATCGCTTGGTTGAGGCGTGAACTTGGCTCAACTTGATCACGTCACCAACTCTACCCAATACACGTACTCCAATTGGTGTACCGGTGTCTTAGTCACGACACACCACCTTCGGTCATTACAATACAGTACATTGCTGTTTTGTCTTCCTCATTAGCGCCCTCTCCTGGTCATAAACATTTGCCTTAAACACACTAAAGCTCAGCGCCGCTGCCAATTTTATCCTGAAGAGTGGCAAGCGTCTCGGACTGTCAAGGCTCTTTTCCAAGGTTGGAGGCTTGTAAAATATTCATCACTAGGTGTATTTTGTCACTCACTCCTCTTTCTCGTTGCCAAAAGACTCAATTGAGATCCATCCCAGCCTGCTAGACTGTTTTGCTGATGGAGGAGGAAAAGTAGCTCTGCCATTTTTCACCCACTCATCTGTTTCACTGTTTTGCCTTTTCGTGGGCTAGAGATAGGCCTTGTTATTTTGTTTAAATTTTTTTTTTCTTTTTTTTTTTTTACGGTGGGTGCAATGACAAATACACACGTTAAATATTAAACAGCCGTGATGTGAAAGAAGCAGCTTGGGATCTTACGAGGCTGACAGGGCAGCAACACATCTCTGACATGTTGCCGACGTGATTTTGTTACGTTCCCGAGTCTGTGATGTCTTCGGTGTATTTCATTTTGTGCAGCGATTTAATAGGATTAGGTCCCGATAAAGCCTGGGACTGCGCCTTTAGAGAATTGGGGAAATGTGACATATTCTTGATTCAAGTGCATTGAACTGGCCTTTGTGGACGTGTGTTATGGATGTTCCAGGCTAAGGTTCAATGCCTTTGCAGCGAGACAATTTAATAATTTAAACAAGAGTACGGCCTTTGCTTTTGAGGTTGTTTTGAAGAGGGTCAGTGTGTGTTTATGAGGTCAAGGAAAGGGTGCGTGTGTGTAAAGCAAAAAAAAAAAAAAAAAAAAGGGTCGGTTGAGTTCTGAGCCGATAGAACAAAAGCCGATTCTACCTAAAAGCCTGACGCGGAGCCAAGTAACAAATCCGCAAAATACGGATTCGCTTCCGTCACAGCATGTCACTTGCTCATCTCCACTCCTTCAAGAACCCACTGGGCAGTCTCAAAGACGCACGTATAGAGCCATGTAAACAGTAGTAATCAAATGCCTGCGGTGTCTTTTCCCCCATTTGTCAAGGAGACGAGCGTCATCGACGGCACGCCGAAAAGCCTGCAATCTGCAGGAAAACAGTTATAATTGGCCGCGGCCTCTGGCTGTCAACAATCTGCCAAAGAACCAGCGCCATTCCGAGAGCTCTTCCTTCCCTGATCGCGCTGAATTTAATTCCAATCAGCGTGCATTGTGAATTTCCAAGGGTTAGCGGTGCAGAGCTACATCGGAAACCCTCTGAATTATCGCCTTCTTCTCAAGTGCTCTTTCGCTTCCCGTAACAAATAGGATCTGCATGCATAGCGAGCGAGAGACGTATGACACAGCGAATTATACACACACCACTTACCAGTTATTATCCTTTTCACCTGTGCAGCTCGGGGGGTTCGAATCCAGCAAAGCTATAAGTGCGACTAATGGGCACTTATTTAAAGCGAGTGCCACTGAAATTGTGATTGACTGACGCGTTGTATACCCGGCTTTATTACCTCTGGAAAATTTAAGGTATTCTTCAGCACTGCTAAGAAAAAAAACCCTAACATCTCAGACCACCAACATAAACTTGGTATTATAGGGTGTTTACAAGCCACGCTAGTTGCTTGAGTTCTTGGCGCCAACAGAGTTTTTGTCAGTTGCTAAGCACTGCGAGCTTTGGATTCACAAGGGTCCGCACTGGTTTATTCAGCATTGCCTTAACGAAAAGAAATTTGGGGTGAAAAGAAAAGCTGAGTGAGGCAGCCGAGGAATGAAGTCTAGAGTGTATCCCAAGACCAGCAGTTTCTTTGTGGCATTATTGTCGAACCTAGGATTCCCCAGACAAAGGTGTCAAGGTGTTAAGGTAAGGCTGTGGAGCTGATAGTGTCAGGTAAATGCAGTTCGAGTTGTATGGTGCCTAGTCGAAGTTCTTGAATTGAGATCATTGAAGTGATGTGACTGAGTTGGCCATAGTACTGGGTCACAGGGGTGCTGGAGTCTATCCCAGCAGGAATAACCGTGGGCAGGTCTCCAGGTCATCACAGGGCAGACACATTCCCACACATCCAAATTACCTGCAGGGAATTTAGTATCTCCAATTCACCTGACGGCATGTTTAGATGTGGCGACTTAGGTAGGAATGGGTGTACCTCTAACCTTAATGTGTCTGGTGGTGCACTGGCCATGTTGGACGAAGCCAAGCCAAAATCAGAACGAATGCAGGACATGAACACAGTGTTCACCGGTCAGAGACATTTGTAGATGTACCAGGGGTCCCCATGGAATGCCAGCTTAATAAACCCCACACGAATTATTGAGCCACCACCACACTATACACTTCTTCTCGAACTTCAGTGTATTGTTGACTTGTTAATGTTGGGTTGATGAGTTACAAGTGCTTTTCAGGTGATGCCATTGAGGTCATGCTGTTGTGTCGAGTTGCTGCCGTCATTAAACAACAGTGGACAAGGCCAGAATCATTTAATTTTCCTAGAGTCCTGACTTGCATCGCCCAGTTAAAGATCAGTATCCCCAGTATCATATGATGCAAGGAGGGTCAGTGCCAGACATCTTAAAGAGCAAACCGTAGCCAGGCCAGGGATAATATGTCAATAACTAGGAAAAGGCATGACCTATATAGTGAAATAGTGGACTCTGAAAGAGGCCAAAAGATGGTAAAACTGGTTGCCACTTATCATCAGAAGACCAGTGGCTTAGATCGGCGGTTTCTCGAGTGCTCAGAATTCAGCAAATTGTAATTCTTGAATGGGTAAAGTTTGAGGAATTAGGAGTTCTGGAGCAAGGGCGGCATTGTGGAGAGGACTGGACTGCTTTAAATGACCATATATGAGGGAGAATGATAAGATCTAGTATCTAGTAGTATTCTTAAAGATGTTGTGGATAATTGTCAAATTGGCCACTGGAAAAGTGCAAAGGGTAGAGAACATTTCTTGCACCCATCACCCATCCCGTAGAATATTTTCGGTTCGGCTGGCTGCTCGTGTTGATGCAAAAGAACAACAAGGTTGGAATGGTCTGTCCTTGAGCAGCGAGCTCCTGCTGAGATGCACAGAAGCTATAGCAATTGAAAAGAAATTTCTTTCTACAAATGGGCTGTAGATAGCCTTGTCCTATTATCTCCCTGCAATCAAATGCGATATGAAGCCAGAATGCCAAGTCCTCGCGTGAAGCAAGACGATGAAAAGCAGGATGTTGGGTTTGAGACTAGGCAGGTCAGGCAGGCAACAGGATTTTGTGAAAGGCAGCACTCGTTATTTATTATTGTGCCTCTTTCTCAACCCCTACCAGTGGTAAAGCCAATTACCTGGAGCTGTTTTCACTGCAGTGTTATAACGATACTTTCAGTATAACTCTATATAATGTAATAAGCAATTGTATGGACTCGTCCTTTATCAGGATTTCTACTCAAGATAATTATTACACCAACAGTACTTTAACTCTTTCACTCTTTCCACCACTGCGCTATTTTATTTAGCTTCCTTTGCTTTGGACCACTGTTTGCTAACTAGCTACTGCACCTAAGACTACACTAAAGACATGGGCTGGCAGTGGGATCCCATTCCATGGGTCCGCTGGTGCCATGTGACACTCTGTGAAACAGAAATCCTCAGCATACACCAGAATTGTGATAGGTTCTGCAGGAAGTATGGTGCTCATTGGCTACAGAATGTTTCTACACGCTTGTGGAGTCCATGCCCTGTGGGGGACCTACAAAGTATTAGACTGGTGTACCACCAGCATTGTATGGCATCACAGATGTGTTGGATAACATTGAGATCTGATGGGAATGGTCGAAACCCCAAACTCAGATGAGTGTTCGCCTAACTATCAATTGGCGTCTCTAGACATTTGTAGTAAAGCATTGACCTGCTGGAAGAGTGTCACCATAAAACCATTAGAATAAATATGGAATATGGACAGACATAAATGTTTGTAGATGTACCAGGATGCCAAATAGCCTGCCAGCTATACGAACTCCATATTATTTTAGTGTGCTATACAATTTTGACTCCAAATTTTGAAATTCTCACATATACTGTAGGTGTGGCAGTGGTACCTCAAATGGGTTTAAATTTAAATCCTACCACCAGTCTGCTGGGGCCCTTGGGCAAGGCCCTTAACCCTAAAACTGCACAGTTGTATAAATAACCCAATGTGTCACCGTCTGCTAGTATATAAAGAAAGGACTAATTAACCATGGCTCAAACTATTCTTGTGAATCTTGTGAACACGGTAAGAGCCGTGTTCATGTGACACCTAGTGGACTCGATGCTACAAACCCGCATCCTTTTTTTTTTTTTTTTTTGTTTTAGCCCTAAGAAGGTATTGCTTCCTGTTTACACTTCGTATATCAGATCCAGACCAAGAAGGCCTGGGCATATTTTTCAAACCCAAAAGCAGCGAATATTATTTTTGCTTTAACGTTGGAGCTCCAATGTCTTTTGAAGGTACAAGCTTATATTTTTATCTTCTTTTTCAAACTAGATAGAGGTCGCTATCTTTTTTTTCTAAGTTAAAAGGTGATTTGAAAGCAATGAATCTTTCAGAAAGCTCGGTTTGGTATTCTATCATGAGCAGGAGGTTATGGGTCCTCATGTGGAGAGAAAGCACCTGCGCCAAAGCCGATTTCCAATCTCTGGGCTTGTATCATTGGAGTGCCCTCTCCAGCCTCTCTATCAACGGCACAAAACAGTGCAGGATTGCGAGGCTAGTCGGCTTGGGAAGAAACGCAGGCAAATCCCATCTGTTCTGTCGTCGTTTTTACCTCATGCACATTTCTGACACTCCGCCGTGCTGTCTAGAGACATCGTGAACACGAACTGCGGCAAGTGCCAGGAGTACAGATGTTCCCATGGCGGTTTAACCTTCCTCCCGCCTACACGGTCGGGCCGAGGCGTAGGCCAGGCATTTCTCGATCTCGAGTTCAATTCAATTACCAAATATTTATTGCTCACATCATCTCTGTAACCTTTATACGCAAATGTCAGAGATCGGAGTAGAATCATACTTTCTTGAACAGATTGTTTATTTCCTCGGTATGCACAAGTCACGCCATATTTCAAGCTGGTCTAAAGGGGCGGCATTTTTTTATTTATTTATTTATTTTACATTTTTCTTCGCACAAGGACAGCGAGTTCGGATTTCTTTTGATTTTATATATCGTCTTAATAAAAAAAAAGAAAAAAAAAAGCCCATGACCAATAACTCATATATTTGCTTATTCATGCTGGTTCTATAGTCCTGTAGCAGCAAATCCCACGTTTATATTAATGCATTAATTCTAATCCTTGGGAAAAAAAAAACAGAATATACAATATAATACAATACTA
>JAOVVF010000048.1:6299075-6309289 GCA_028565595.1 Duopalatinus emarginatus
TATATATAGATAGATAGATAGATAGATGTGTGTGCTAACATCATTGTATTCAGTTATAAGTACATAAACAATGATATCTTTATTTAAAATAGTCATAATACCTCCTAGCTATAAATAAAATTTATCTATTATCAAAGTACTATTCTATCAGAACAATGACATAATAAGAAAACAATAGGTGCTGCCTTTGAAATAGCAACATAATATCTATAAATAAGGAGATGATACATCGGCTTCCTAAGTAGAGAGAATTCATCCGACGTTCAACTTTAGAAGACTTATTATTGTTGAGATGCTTTTGTTAGACTGAGACTTGCTTACTAAGCTAACAGAGTTACCATCAGGCTATATAAACCTATTCGCTGAGTCAGCACAACCCGCTAGAACGCCAGCTAACGTTTCCCTTGGTGTACCGAAAACTTTCAAGAATTACGCATAAATTACATTTATACGCCTCGAAATTGAAATTTAATGAGAATTATTTACATTTGAACAATAACTTCCGTCCACCATATTACAAGTTTCCGTGAGAGATTTTGTGCTGCGCTGTATGCCGAGATTGTCCTCGCGACTGATGCTGCACACAGAGCTTGCTCAGTACTCGATCAGTATGGAGCATTCGGAGGCATTTAGGACCGTAGACAGCCATCTTCTTGTGAGTGTGTATAGGATGATGTATGATCCTAATAAATTAATATAATATAAAAAAAAAATATGTATAGAGTTCACTTGGTTTTAAAACAGACCAACAAGGTAATACCTTTAAATAACAACATGCAACTATAAAACAATGATAATGCAATAAAAATAACAAAAATAATACGATGGAAATTGCATTATTGCTTGTAATAATAATAAATCTAGCATTAACAATATCATATATATTAAAACATCGACCTCAAATTAGTATCACGATTAATTGAATATTTTTCCTCAATTGCGATTAAAGAGCGATTATTATTATTATTATTTTTGTTCTGTTACACAGGTTGTGCTAAAGTATTAAAGCTGAAATGTTTTTCTAATAGAACAGTGCCTATCTTTATGATTAAATAAATAATAAATAATAAAAGGAAACAGACACATGAACTATTTATGGTTATTTATTGAATATTTTGAACAACTGGAATTAAAGCACAGATAACTTGAAATTAAAACACCTTATGTAAAGGGTCACATTTTAGTTTTAATGTAAATAGAAAGTTCTCTGAAATGGACAAACAAGTAAATAACTTGCATTTCTTAAATTAAATCTCCTTGAACAAATGTTATTTTAAATAACGTCACATCAAAAGTAGAAAATATTTCTTGCTGTGCACTCGGTTCAGTATTTAAGTTCACCTCCATAATGCTCGCATGCTCTGAAGAATGGATAGTGCCGAGTAATGTGCTTACATTACATGCAGTATCACATTCTACATGTGATAATGCAATTCCTAAATGGACAGTATATAAACATGCAGGGGAAAGGATTAAGAGAAATTTAAAAAATGAAATAACTGACATGGAGAAGATCATGTCGTTTAGATGGCCTGAATGTCAGTTGCGGTTATATTCTGATTAATTGCCCAGCCCTATAGTAAAATACAATATATACAATATAATCGTGTGGGCAAGTAAATAAGCATTTGGTATATGATTTTGCATAGACTCACAAGTTAAACTGACATCATCTTTTTTTACCAAAAAAAAAAAAAAGACAAAGAAAAAAGAGTTTTATGAAGACAATAAAAATGGCTTCCCAAGACAGTAGCAATTTGCAAGATGTGTTATGTAACAGACTTTTCCACTTTTCCAAGTTTTTTTTTTTTTAATTTAACACCTACATGTGAGGATAACTACATTTATTTCACAGGTACAAAATAGAAAATAAGGATGCACTAAATTGAATTTTATTCTAATCCGATGATACGGTAACAGGAGTTTGTATATTTTAAGAAATCCACTCCACGGTTGATATCTCTGTGCAGTGAAACACACACTAGGGGGCAGTGAGCACACATGCCCAGAGTTGTGGGCAGCCCCTATCCACAGCACTCAGGGAGCAGTTGGGGGTTACTTGCCTTGCTCAGGGGCACCTTAGTCAAGTGACCTAAATCTAATGTAGGATCACAGTATTCCTGACACTGTTTCCATATTTATATTACTGAAATACCCAAAGTCATCCCATCTGTAATGATTGGTTTAGGTATGGATCAGCTGTCCAGCAGCAAAAACACATTGTTTGGTTAATTTTGAATAATAATAAATAAACTACTAATAACTAATAATAATAACTAAATAATAATTATTTTATTATTATAATAAAAAAATATTATTAATAATTATTACTTTTTTAAATTAAAATAATAGTAATAATAAATAATAAAATGTAATAAATAATAATAAATATATATATCCCATTCATCCAAATAAAAATGTAAATCAAATTTATTAACGAATGTTCCTTAACAGCTTACAGTGTTAGCTTTGGCTAATTTCATAAATACAGTTAGCACAGACATGGGCAAACTATGGCCAGCTGGCCATAAACGGCCTGTTGGGCTTTTTAGTCCAGCCCGCCAAACTTGTCCAAGTTATATTATTAAATTAAATTTTATTATAAATAAACCTCCTTCATTTTACCTTTCTCTGTAATGCCCGTGTTTCCCCAATAGATGGCGCACTCCAAAGACATTGACCTTTGTTTGAGTGTGACGTGTTACTCTCTACTTCACTTCACTGTTAGCTTTGCCGTTTGAGCCCTTCAGTTAAAATGAGCGGGCAGAAGAAAAGAAAAGTAGACAATGAGTGCCGAGTGTTTAATAAAGAGTGGACAACAATTTTTTTTTCACTCAAGTCTGATCAATGGCTGTATGTCTGATATGCCAAGAAACTGTAGCGGTTTTTAAAGAATACAGCATCAGCCGTCATTTTGCGATAAAACATGCTAACTAATCTATAAAAAAAAAGATTACAGACAAACTGCGATTCAAGAGTCAAGTACCAAGACAAGGTTTTTTTGCTAGCATTCAAGTTAGCGAAGGCTAGTAAGCCTTTCTCCGAAGGTGAATTGGGAATGGGAGTTTATCTACTGTGTTATTAAATTAATACATTTACATTACAATACAGTTCACATAAACACACTATCATTCTATTCTGGCCTGGTCCCTCTGTCAAATTCTTAGAAACCATTGTGGTCCGCGAGTCAAAAGTTTGCCCACCCCTGAGTTAGCATCTGGTACTTTCACCCTCACCTAATTAGGGAAATTACAGACTGTATAAGTGTTTTAGAAGTAACTTTCAACCTAGTTTTGAGAAACATGCTAACTACATCAACCTTAAGAAACCAAGGAGACAATTTTTATTCACATTTTAGCCTAGTTAGCCAAAGCTAGCCTGGTTTGTAACAGTAAATTCAAATATTTTCATTTCTGTTCCATTTTATAATTATTAGTATGTAATAGTATGTATGTTCATGTTCATGCTGACATTTATGCTTTAATCCTGGTCTTTTATTTTGTCATAGACTGTAGAGAAATTCACCCAGGTTTATTTTTTTCCCTGTGGTGCTCATAAATACTGTGGATAGACAGTGATGTGGATGCAAGATTCTTCAGGTGAAATCTTGCCCAAGGCATGAAATTGGTCAGAGTCGACTCTCTGTGATACAATCATCCATTAAAAAAGGGGTTTTAGACAAGTCAGGGCTGGACGTCATGAGGAAAAATACCATATCACGATATCGCGTCCTAATGTATCATGATTTGTTTGTTAGCAAACACTTTGCAAGACAAATGGTTTTTCATTTAAAAGACAAATATATATACAATTTTTCAATTTAGTAGATTTGTTTTAACTTCCAGCCTAATCTGTTTGTGTACTACTTTTTAAAACTTATTTTTATTTTATTATTTTACTATTTTTTTATAATGATATTTATTATAACACCAAAATCTTATGAAAACATGAATATATATTAACATGAATGATATCTCAGAAAAGTGTAGTGTGCCACAATTTATAGCACAATTTTAGGATTAAGATCATTACAATCATCTAGCTCCAATATTTATACACACATACATGTTAAAATTAACATACATTTATACTTAATAGATATATTTTGGTTAGCAGCTGAATCAAAATATATATAATTCTATTAAAAATGTAATATAGAAATAATTATAGAATTATAAAATATATTTCGGGTTGAAACTGAAACTTAGATTTCTTTCACAATATCAGTTCTTGAACAGCGCACGACGAGTTTAACCTATTAACGTTTTGATTCCTGACATTTTCCTCAAGCAAACTAACTGATCACCGAGTCGTGACGAGGTGGGACAGGACAGGATTTAACCGCGTGCACTCTTCCTCCTTCCTTTTGTATTCACAGCCGATCCGATTGCAGTTGAGTCTTCTCAATTTTCCAACCAGGAAATGACAAATCGTCCAAAACAGCAGCACATATTCAGCACCCGACGCCTATTTACTTAACAAATGACAAGAAACCCGGACGAAATGGAGGAGCGAATGAGAGCTGTCGGAATTATAAACATTCGGCGGAAAGTAATTTTTCCCTCACGCTGAGAAAGCTTTCCGTCACGTTCATGTTCTTAGTCACATACAAAGCTCCGGCGTTGTAACTGACACGGATCAGCGTTTATGTCTAACATACAGAGTCCTCCTTTATTTACCCATGTCGAATTTATTTTTCTTTTCCTTATGTAAAAATCAACAGGATATGTTACTTTTTATCCATTAACAGTTACAATACCTTGTGTTCACCCACATAAACTAATTGGGATTTTATAGCAAATTCACACAACATAATCCAGTCTTCAACATGTATCTAGTCTATCCAAACAGCTCACTAGGTTTTAAGACATAATTATTGAGAAAGCCAAACATCCTATAACCATGATGCTCCCACCAGCATGCTTCATCATCTAATAAGCGCATTAATGTAAACCATTCCCAGCTGCGAACAATCCAAATCCGGAGTCTGGAGTTTTAGCACGTTTAGCCTAAATGTGGACGAGTCCTTCGGGGTGCTTTACATGCCCACTTATTATGAGAGCTGTTTATCTTGTTTTTCCGGAGACAATGAAACCCGCTGTGCACTTCGTTCGAGTCCATTTGAGCTCCATCTCAGGAGTCGCTCTTTAATTTTAGGACCCGAGGATTCCGGGCCTCACGAGTGTCTGTTCATTCGATCAGAGCAGCGGCGTCAGCATCGGCTTCGAGAGGCTTTATAGGGCTTTTCCCCCCACACTTCAATAGTTTTAATTGCTTTCTAACACATGGTGGGGGCCACTGGCAGCACAGAATGGGAGAGAGAGAGAGTGGGTGGGGGTGTGCCAGAAAAATGACATCAGTTTATTAAAGCATTAATGACGTGTCGAGAGTTTTGCCCCGGGTCAATTCTTCAGCTTGTTCTGTACAGTTTTTTTCCCCCTTACATTAACAATTTTTAAGAAAGGACCATATGTGACAAGAAAACAATGTAAACGTGTGTGTGTATGTATGTGTGTGTGTGTGTGTGTGTGGAAGTGACTTTCCTCTAAGCCGACATGTCAACACCTCATCAAACACTGGCTAAATTTGAGCGCTACCAAAGCAAGACCTTTTTTTTTTTTTTTTTTCCCCCCAAGGTTTTTTTTCTTTTTATATTTTCAGGGTTAAGGCAAGGTCTCGTGTTTTCATATCAGCACTTGTCAAGAACGAGTCGTCCCGGCTTTACGCAGGAACACTCCGGGCTCCGGCGCAGGTGTGTTTTACCCTTAGCGAAGGTTAATCTGCAGGTTTCAGTCACAGCATTATTAGTTTTAAGTTCGAAAGCTCTTCAGCAGGATCGTCAGAGTCGGGGGAAGGGGGAGGGGGATGCGTCAGGACAGGTTCGCAGCTTTAGGACCACTTTAGTAAAGCCTCAGTTACAAGCACAAAATCTGGATGGATTGGTTTGGTTGTATTGGAAGTTTCGCGGCATTGCTAAGTTGCTTTATTTTGGGAATCGCGCAAATGAGGCACTTTTATGGCGTCAGATCAATGTCAAAACTAGGGGGCGCAAAAACACAAGGTGAAAAATATAAACCTGCAAGTTTGCACGCGTGAATATTCGCACTCGTGAGTATTCCTTCCGCGAGCGTAAAAGTGAAACTCGTGAGCACAGAAAGATGTCATGTGCGCGTATTTATCATTATATTATGCTTAAACCGCCTTTTTTGCTTTCTCAAAATGTTTTTTTTCTTCTCGATTCGGCAGTTTTCCTCGCGCGACATGTGAATTTTGCGGCTGTTTTTTGCGGCCGAGTGATTTTTTTTGCGCTCGGGTATAGGATGGTGTTGGTCTTGACAGTTTGGGGGCGGGCTCATGGCCGTTTCTGCCAGCAAATTCTATTGGCTGATGGCTCCTGGCGTTGTGGCTTACCACACAATATGAACAGCCCTTCTCTGGAAGACAAACATGGCGGACGACGCTTAAGTTGGTTATTTACTCAGAGCTCTCGATTAGTTTGGCTCCTTATTCCTAGATCCAGACGTTAGCATTAGCTCCTTAGTTAACTTCTTATTCGCAGACTGAAATTAGCTCCATATTCCCAGATCCAGATTCAGTGATCCACAGTTTGTTATTTTCTGTATTAAGTGCTTTTTATTTGTCCGTGAAGCGGTAAAGCAATGTGCGCAGCATTTTGTACACCTTAACACACCATTTCATTTACCGCGGCTCACTGAATCTGGATCTGGGAATACAGAGCTAATTTCAGTCTGCGAATAAGAAGCTAAAACTTGCAGGTTTATATTTGTTATCTTGTGTTTTTGCGCCCCCTAGTTTTGACATTGAACTGACGCCATAACTTTTGTAGCTGCAGGAACTGTTTCTGCAGATTTACGTTTGGCGTAAACAGATGCTATGATAAAGTTGCTGTGGTATTAGCTAGGAAAGCTTATTTATGTCTAATTTATTATCTAATTAAAAATGGATATAAAATTTGGTTGCCGTGGTAAAAAAAAAAAAGGAATAAAACATTCAGTTGTTATGGAAACAAGAGTCAATTTTGCTCCTTGTCATCACACCACACTGTTGTTGATTTTTCTAGAACACGAAGTGGTTTCGAATTTCTTGTAGACTTTTTTCGTGACTTTTATTAACTAAGATCGGACCTTTTTTTGTAAACAGTGTATGAATCAAATGCAAGACGGCTGTTTTTCTTATATTTCCTGTGTTTGTGTGTGTGTGTGAGACTGTGGCAATATCGATATTTTCAGGTTGAAATTGAATTCGAACCCGACCTTGTTCGTTTGTTTCATTCCCACTGAGTCAAATAAAATTAAGCTCTACATCGTTACGTTAAATTAAATACCCGGTACAGATTAGATTTTCCTCTGCTAGGGTTTTTCTGAGTCATGTTCAGAAATCATACTGCTCTTATACAGCCAAACCATATTATGACTTGTGCCGTATGAAAGAGGACATGTTATGAAAACACACTTTTTCAGTATTCGTGTACATCATGTACTATGCCTATAGACACACCTCCTTGTCGCAGAGGGGGGCGGAGTGATCAGGGACTCATGTCATTTAAATCGTTTAAAGCAACAGGCACCGAAACTGAGCGTTTGGAAAGAGCTGTTTTAGACACCTGTAGGATTTGATCCATGTGAATTTTTTTTTTCCAAAGAACGTCACTGATATTTCATTAAGACGCCAGAGAACTGGATTAACTTTAAGGAAATTGGTATAATGTGTCTCCTTTAAAACTCACTTACAGTTTACTGCATCGCTCACAAGATGGACCACAGCTACAAGTCGGGCAAAATATAAAATCACACTCAGCAACACTAAACACTGATTATTCCATTATTATTATTATTTTTATTATTAATCACTTTCATGATGTTTATTAATTTGTTATAGTTATTCATTTTGATATGCATCATTGCTACACAAGATTTAGTTATTTGTGTTTATTTCACTGATTTATTGTTTTGTATTTTTTTGGCTATTTTATTATTATTATTATTTTTTGATGATTATTGATTTATTTATTGCCATATTTACTACAAATGCATTTAAAGGTTTATTGTACTTTATCATTTTTTTATCATTATTTTATCACACTTTTACATATATGGAATAACATCCATAAATATAAAAAAATGCTATTTTATTTTTTATTATTTGTAATTTTATTTTTTATTTTTTGCTTAGATTTTTTGCAACACATTGCATGAGTATATATTTAAAAGGCGCTATTATTATTAATATCTTCCAGCGCACGTGACTGTTAGCAGTTTGAGGTTTATTTCGGTGTATTAATCCCAGCCGCTTGGGATCCACACTGTGATCAGAGCGACGCCTGCTTCAGGACTATGAATAACTCATTTGTCGTAACAGGCTTTCTGTTTGGAATTTTAAATGACGGCTGCCGAGAAGGCCAGAGTTTAGGAAACTCTTTCAGCTGAGCGCTAATGGAACGAGGCGAGCATTATACATTTCCCGATCGGTGCTCCGCTTCGATTAGGAGGCAGCGATTTAGCATCTCATATGAATGAAATCCGCTTGGCCACTCAAGCAATTAAAGAACAGAAAAACCAGCAAGTAAAACTGCTGTAAAAATGTTTTTTTTTTAGCTGTGCGTAATATCCAATTAATGCAAATCAGAGGGTCTCTTTGAGTGCTGGGGTTTATTCTGTCATACAGCATTGAAGTGCGTCGGGTTTTGTGTAAACAAATAAATTCGACCAGTAGCTATTATATAGGTCTATATAGGTCATTCTGTGAACTGTGATCTCCATCATAGTCTGTATTTAATTCATTTCACTTCTTATTCCATCCATTTCCAAAACAATTTTATTTTCATGGTGTGAAGAAGTGCCCAGATGAACTGGACTTCTGACTTCTTCAGTCTTGCCTGGTTGTAAATTTCCCCAATCTTTTATACAGCTAATCTATGTAGCGAACGAAACCAGGACCACTGTGTCACACTGTGTTCCCCCTGTGTCCATGTTGGTTTTCGCTCGATTTCCTTCCACGTCCCGAAAAACACACATTGTAGGCGAATTTGAATTTGATGTGTCCAATTGCCCCAGGTCTAGGTGTACGCTCTGGACAAACCCTAACCCTTAAGTGAAAGTGAACTATTTGCCTACTGTGCTTGCACACAGAGGAATGTGACCTCCGCATTTAACCAATCCGTGCAGTGAAACACACACACCAGTGAACACTAGGGGGCAGTGAACACACTTGCCCGGAGCGGGGGGCAGCCACCAAACCACGGCGCCCGGGGAGCAGTTGGGGGGGGGGTTAGGTGCCTTGCTTAAGGGCACCTCAGTCGTGTCTTGCCCTGGGCGGAGATCGAACCCACAACCTTCCGGTCAAGAAGGTTACCCTAACCCTAAGGTCCCTAACCACTAGGCCACAGCTGCCCCATGGCCACGTGCTATTTATATAACACTCCGGAATAGCTGCAATTACGGCAGATTGTGAAAGACGCACTCGAAGGCCCCTCCTCGGTTCACGGACGATCATTACCTCTTCACGTAGATGGCCTCTTTGACTCTTTGTGCACATTTTTATCCTTGAAGGAGTGAATGAGTCAGGCATTGCTTCTCCCATTAAACATTGTGTCAAGGTGAACAGATTCGACTTTCTGGGATTTTCACAACAACACAGGTTGTCTCATAAAATAAACACTTTTACTGTGATTGTTAGTGAGTAAGTTCGTGCGAGACTAAACACTCTCTTACTCTCTCGTTCTCGGTGCAGATCAGAACGCCTTAAATATAAAAACACATTCAAATCGGGTGAGAAATGTAAGCATTACAGAGCTTTTTATCTAGAGCTGTGTTTAAAATGGCGGACACGGCTGACCCGAATCCCATGAATCAAAGTGGCATCTATGTAATATTAGTGTTGCCACACTTAACCGGGGGAAGGGAGGGGAAGTGAGCAGTGACTCATTACCATTTAAAGCAACAGGCACTGAAACTGAGTGTTTGGAAAGAGCTGTTTAAAAAAAAGAAACACCTGTAGGATTTGATCCATGTGATATTTTGAAAACAGAACGTCATTGATATTTCATTAAGACGCCACAGACCTGGATTAACTGGTGGGAAACTGGTTTAATGAGTATTAATGACAAATAGTTAAATTAAAACAAAAGTAATGGCGATCTGTTGTTTGTGTGTTTGTGGTACTGGTAGTAGGAAGCTATAGGAGTGTTTATATAT
>JAOVVF010000048.1:6309295-6323332 GCA_028565595.1 Duopalatinus emarginatus
TATATATTTTTTTTTTTAGGTATTAATGTAAATGTGCCATAAATGTGCATAAAAATGTTATAAAAAAAAACAGTAATGTTGGTAACTCTGATGGAAAATTTTATTAGCAAAACTTTACTAAAAAAAAAAAAAAAAAAAAGGACTGATTTATAAGGACAAAGAAATCTTTAAAAAATTAGATACTGTCGCCTGAGTGGGATTAAAACCTGCTTTTTAAGAACTATAATCGCGGCACCGCGATCGCGGAATCGCTGGTTAACTTTCAGCGACTTTTCCTTCCTCCCCTGGGACAGCGGGATGTCTCTGAACTTGCGTCATGTAGACAAAACTACTTCTGATGTTCTCTTTTTCTTTTTTTCCCTCTTTTCTCCTAAAGCATCCCACTGTGACTTTAAAAACACATCGGAACGCTGCGGCTTCCCTCGGTGCCACTCCTTCACTCCATTGTTTTCATCTGCCTGCTTTTCCATTAACGCTTCCCTACACCTCATCCCTCCTGAACGTCTTCCCTTTTTTCTCTCCGGACGACGTGATGAGTGGCGAACGAGATCAAGCCCGGTGCAGCTCTTTTATCGGAGCGTAGTACACGCTAAGACGCACAAGTTTATTTCCTCTAATTTTGTGCAAATGTTATTGCCCCCCCCTCCCGCCGCATGCTGTATTGTAAACAGGCGGCCCCCTGCTGCTGCTGCCTGGTGAGGCGGCGATGATTAATTTGCTTTGTGCTGCGGCAAATGTTGCGGGCTGAAGTTTGGCACGACACGATTAATTTTACATGCCAGGGGCTTGTTGTAATGCATCAGCCGAATAGATCCATGTAGTACGGGGGAAGGCGCTATCAGCTTGTTCATTACACCTAAATCACTCCGAGATCGTTGTTAATCTAGTCGGCGTATTGCTAAATTATTAGATAGACTTTACATCACGGGGGAAGAATAAAAATTGGTGCAACCCCAAAATCTGCCAGTCTAAAAATCTGTTCCGAGCAACAAAAAGACAGATGGAGCCTCTTTCAGAGTGACGAGCGTGAAAAAGGCTTCGGGCAACTCGTAAATTGACCCGAATCCCTTAAGTGGGACATGTTTGTATAGATACAGACGGAAACGCTGAACATATTTAACAGCGGAGTGCCAGGAAAACTAGTGCAGGCGAGCCTACGCAAAACACATCTACTACAACGCCACCTATGCACGTCATCGGTCACATCCGCCAGTGCATATATAAAACAATAGACGTCTACAGAGGTTAATAATGGTATATGGTTTGTTTAGCCAGCATTCCAGTGGGACCCCTGGTACATCTACAAACGTCTTTGAAAGTGAACTACTTGCCTACTGTGTTTTGCGCACTGAGGAATGTGACCTCCGTATTTAACCAATCCGTTCAGGGAAACACACACACTCACACCAGTAAACACTAGGGGGCAGTGTACACACTTGCCCGGAGCGGGGGGCAGCCCCAAACCACAGCGCCCAGAGAGTTAGGTGCCTTGCTCAAGGTAACCTCAGTCGTGTCAGTCCTGGGTGGGGATCGAACCCACGACCTTCCGGTCATGAGACTGGTTCCCTAACCACTAGGGGCTCACGGCTCCCCACGTGACCTAGTGACCTTTTTTAGCGAGGTCATGTCCTGCCTTCATTCTGAAAGGTTTGAACAGGACAACGCGCCACCAGACATGCCCAGAGACACCAAATTGTGTCTAGACGAACAATAATTTGAGTTCTTTCCACCTAAGTAGGTCCGCTGTATGACTTTTCGAAGACGTACCAGATCTGCGTTTTTCTCACACTTCCATCAGTGTCCATCAGTAAACGACTAGGGATAACAACGATACACACATCAATCCTGTTGCTGAACCGAACCAAACCGAACACATCCTAAGAGAGACGGTGGAAAGACAGAGAGTCAACATGGTTCATACAGAGTACAAAGGGGGTAAATAGTGCAGCACGTATTGGAGGCAGATGTTTGCTTCTTATATACGGAATTCCATTCCACCTTAAACGCTTCTGCAGCCTCAAAGCCTTGCGCTCGTGTTCTGCCAACCACAACCCACAACCCAGTTAACCCATCCTCCATTGTAGACGTCCATTGCACATGCAAACACGTGGCTGTTTTCTTTACATACTCACTGTTTTTACTGGTCACAAATGGATAACGAGGCCAGAAATTGGAGTCACATGCAGTGTGGGCGAAAAAAATCTACAGACTAGAGCCAACCAGTACAGACTCTAGCCAGACTGAGAATAGCAGCTAAAACCAGGCTGAGGAAAAAAAACAGTCGCGCAAGTGTAAGTTCTCAAAGTTGACGTGTTGGATGCGGGAAGAATGGGCAAGTGTACGAGTTTGAGTGACTCTGAATAGGGCCAAATGATGATGGTTAGATGACATGGTCAGAGCATTTCCAAAACAGCAGGTCATGTGGGGTGTTGCTGGTATGCAGTGGTTAGTGGTTGGCATTTGTGGTCCATAAGGAAGGACAAGCGGTGAACCATAAGGGACAGGGTTCTGGCCACTAATGGGTCGTTGGTGTTGGGTTACAGGTGTGGTACTGTTGGGGTAGCTAGCTTGTTGCTGGTTTTAGTGCATCCTTTATATATACTGTAGTCTATATATACCATGCTAGAGGTTAAAGCTGATTATAAAAGAGATTTATTAGCTTCAGACAAAGACGTGATAGAAAATTCGCCCATATGCCTCTCTTGACGGTGGCGTTGATGGGACGTTGAGAACGTGCACACTTTTCGTAATTCGTGACGTGGCCTTGACTGCATCTTGATACCGCTGTCGAAAGACACCATATGGTACGGCTATCACTTCCACTTTTTATTTTTTTTACGTGTGTGTGTGTGTGTTTTTTTTAAGCCTCACATTACAAAAAAAGCAATATGGTGGGGGGGGGGGGTGAAGTAGAGCAGAGAATGAGTAAAGTAATAACCTGGGCCTGATTCCAAAAAAAGAAAGAAAAAAAAAACACTTTCATTCAGGGTAATCCACTCAGTGCTAGTGGGGAGTTTTTCATTTTTAAATGATGCAGCTCCCTCTAATTCCACATAATGCTTTTCAATTGCGTTTAAATTCGTTTCCAAGGTCAGGGCAAGATCATTGATGTCCAAGGTGGTCCAATTATTTTCCCCGTTACTTTCACTACAGAAAATAAAATGATAAAAAAAGAACCTTACTGGGCCAGCCGTGGGCTCGTGGTTAAGGAGCCAGCCTCAAAACTGGAAAGTCCCAGGTTCGATCCCCCACACCAACAAAACATGACTGAAGTGCCCTTAAGCAAGGCACCTAACTCTTTACTGCTCCCTCAGTACCGTGGATAGGGTTTCCCACTTCTGTGGGCAAGTGTGTTCACTGCCCCCTAGCATATGTGTGTGTGTGTGTTCACTATCAGATTCCAAGCACAGTGGTCAATGCTTTAGCGGTCCGCTTCCAACAACCTCTAGTAAGAAGGGACTGAGGTGGATAATCCTCGGATGCTTCCGCTCACTCTGGCAACCCAGGAAGCTTAGAACCACACGCCGATTTGACTTAACCGTTCCGAATCTTGAGCGAGAACCAGGATTTCCGGAACCGTGCAGCCTCACATGTCACGTTCAGTAGCGAAAGCGCTAATCGATCCCTTTTCAGACAAGCAGCACCGCCACCGTACAAGTCGAGAAAGTTTATAGTGGTCAGTTTGAAAAAGGTCTCAGTTTTACGCCTGCTGCTGCTGCTGTTGTTGTTCCCCGTTATCGCAAGTGTGTGCTGCTTGTGTGCGGTTGCCTACCATCACACCGATTCCTGACCGGATACTCAGTGCAACGGATTTAGCATTCAGCCTCGGTGTCACACTAAGCTACAGAGGACGCTTGTCCTTCCAGCACTCTCAGCCATCTGTGAGCATTTGTGTGTGTGTGTGTGTGTGTGTGTGTGTGTGTGTGTGTGTGTGTGTGTGTGTGTGTGTGAGAGAGAGAGAGACAGACAGATAGAATAAGCGAGCTAGCCAGTCTTTTAGCATTTCTCGGCTAATCCGTCACTTCAGAGCTGGACTAGTGAGTGTGCTGGTTTATAGTGTGTACAGAAACACAAACACAAATCATACACACACACACACACACACACAATTGTCTCTTACTATTCTTATGAGGACTTTCAATATACTAGGAAACTGATGTTACCGTGAACCAGCCATAAGGGCATAATGATCAGATATTCGCAGCCTTTTGGGATTTTTTTTAGTTCCCACTAAGATAAAAAAAAACCACACACATTGCTTTAACATCACAGCATGCTAATCCTCTCACCGCGCGCCTCGAGCACAGACAGGACTTGCAAATCAATTTCATTTCTTTCATAACGCACTCCAAAGCAGAGGGAAACACGACGGTGCCCATCTCACTCCTCCGTCATTACCACCTGTCAGACGGGTTGCTTAAACAAATGAAAGTTGCTATTGTTGCTAAATATGCGCCTGAAGGTTTTCATTTTATTATTTATTTGGTGCGTTTACCTATTCTGGAACAAGATGTTTACTTTACTAGCGTTAGCATTTTTCAAAGAGCACTTCCTTTTCAAAACGCTCCTCCGACCTTGAGCGCAGGTCCTCGGCACGGCCCTGGAGGACCGGATTTCACATTTTTATTCCGTTCCAGCTGCATGCACAGCGGCCGGTGAAGGCTATGCGATGCTAATGATTAGGCTCAGGTGTGGGTCGCGGCTCAAACCGGAGGGAAAACGCGAAACCGCTCATCTTGGCCATCGGAAACAAGAACGATCAGTGGCAGTAATATTAACTGTACTGCATTAGTATCAAGCGCTGTGTTTTATGTAAAGTGAAGTGCAAGAAAAAACAGTATGGGCATGCGAAATGCAAATAATGGTAGTGGGGTTTGTTTAGCTGGCATTCCGTAGGATCCCTGGTACATCTAGCGATCACATCCTGATGTATCCTTGATTCAGGTACCTCGCCATGCTCAGGGTCAAATGGTTTCTCCAAGGGGTGAAGATCAACACAGCTGCTATTGTAGCGCCAAGCCGTACTGTTGTCGGCACACCCAGTGAAACAAAGTGGGCGGAGTCAAGAGTGGCTCATTATCTCTATTTTAAACAGAACAGAGCTGATTAAACGGGTTGAGAAGGGAGCAATAATGTTTGATCCTTGTAGTATTTTGACCAAAGCACATCACAGACATTTCATCATGGCGATAATATGTCATCTTTAACGCTTATTTCTCTTGGGAAGGATGGAGAACATAAGGCTCATTCCATGCCAAATCAACCAGAGGCTCCCAGGTGGCCACCTCAGATTTTAATGAAAATCTGCCAAAATGAACCTAACGCTTGTCTATGGGTTCAACTTTGAATGACTGCAATACTTCAATGGCATTAGAGGTGGTAGGTAGTCAATAGTGGGTTAAAACGGCCAACCATCAGGGCCAAAACCCAAACTAAGACGGAGTTGACTTGAGATGGTTATGTTTTCACCAATTATATATATGGATCTCAGCAGTGTTGAGTTCGTTTCTAATGGTAACTGTCCACATTATTAATTACCTGTCAATTATGTGGAGGTGGAGGTTTTTGTGACCATTTTTGCATGCCTATAAATCTGAGATCTTGTCTTCAATTAGGGTAACACTGCGTTTTCTTATAGTATCTTCCCCAAATAACAATAATTCAGTATAATAATCCAGGTCTTTGATCCAGACCTTTCGATAATCCTGTGATTTGAGGATCAAAATCCAATGGGGTTCGCCGCCAACCAAAATTGGATATCAGCAGGCTCATAACTTACAACTGCTCACATCGACCTTCATTCTGATGTCATTTTTCGAAAGAGGGGACAAAATTGATCCAGGGTACCAATTCTCATGTTTGTATCATGTTTAGAAATAAAGGTATGACCCTTCAAAATCCCTTACAGATCATAACGGGACATCGCAAGTACAAAAAGTGGGCGGGGCACCTACATTTAAAGATTACATAAATCAAGAAATAATGAGAATTTCACAATTTTGCTCCCCTTTAAGGTTCATTTTGGCTGATTTTGGCCACTTATGGAAGATGGAAACTTTTCTGAAAATTGCTTGATTTGGCACCAAGTGACCGATTAGCTTGCACACCGTGTAGCCTTTAAACTAGCTAACCTAGCTAGTCGAGCAACCCGACAGTTACGCAGTGCTGGAGGATCCAAACGTTGTTTTCTCATGGACCTTGCTGCCAAATCAAAGTTGAAGCATTTCACTTGAACTTGAAGGAAACACAGGTTTTCTTTTTCCGTTCTCCTTGCCGACGTATCCATTTCACTCGGCGGCTTGTCCCGTGAGGTATCGCTCTCATCTCCACTTTATCTCTCCTCCGGCACGCTGTCTTTCCCGTCCCGTACTTCTTGTCTACTTCAATTCCTCTCATCTCTTCCATCTTTGTCTATTTCTCTTCCTGTCGATCTTCCTGTCTCCTTTTTTTCTTTTCCATTCTTCATCTACACCCTTTACCCTTCCCCACTTTTTTTTTCCTATTCCTTAATTGTCCCATTCCTCATGCTAATTCTTTAGTTTTTTTTTCCTTTGGAATACGCTAACACGCGTGTAGAAGCTTGTGATGTCACAAAACAGATTCGGACCAATCACTTGACAATATGCAAAAAAATCAGGTATGAAGATGACATCCAACTCCACCACCTTTTTATCCTTTATGTCTTTTCAATCATCTTTTTTTTTTTTTACTTTCTCCTCTTCGGTCCGTCATCCCTCCTCGCCTTCCTGCCCTCCGACTTCCATTTCAATAATACGATATAGTTTTCTGACGTCCTCTGTTCTTTCCCGAATCCTTTCTCCACGTTGTCTTCACTCCAATTTCCCCTTCCCTTCACTCTCCTTTCACTGTCCACTTCCCTCTACATCTTTCTCTCCTCCTCACTCCATCATCTTCCTGTTTCATCCAACATGGCATTTCCTATCTTCCATTCTTCTCCTTGTAATCTCTTCTCTGTTCTCTTCTCTCCGCTCCCTCTCCCCTCGGTACCTCTTTTCAAAGCCGCTCCATTCATTCCTACTCGCTCTCCAAAATACCCCCCTTCCCTCAGAGACGTCGGCTCATCCTTCTCTCGTCCCTCCTCACTGTCCCCCTCGCTGCCATTACGGCGTTACGTCACGTCCAGCTAAAATGGGATTAAAGCTTAATTACACCTACCCACGCTCCAATTACCCACAATGCACCACGTGCAGTATAACAGACAGCATAATTTGCTGCTTTGTGCAACGGATTTGGTATGTACAGCATGTACACTAAAGTGTCAGAAAGAAAAAAAAAAAAGCTATACCAGCGTAATACTTGGTAGCCTGCGGAAATGAAGGCGATGAACACCATACTTACTGCAGAACGCTCCACGGTTCTGTAATCTGGTGATTTGAGTGTAAATGGCAGAACCCGCAAAGTCAGATTAGTGTTCCATTAACCATTATTTGGTGTCTTTGGACGTGTTTGGCAGAGCGGTGTCCTGTTCAGAGAGGCCAAACCTATCAGAACGAATGCAGGACACGCAGCGTTGACGTGTCAGAGATGTTTGTAGATGTACCAGGGGTCCCATGGAGTAACCCAATACCGTTTATGGAACCGCCAGCCCTGTGTATTTTACATAGGTACATCTGCACCAGTTTTCAGGCAGAACAGGATAACTTTATCCGATAGCCGCCTGCCAAATACACACAGCTGCTATCAGTATATCAGCTTTCACGCCCCCAGTCAAACGTAAAATCTTTGCTAATGCGCGTGTGAAATATTTGTTGTGCGTTTCATTCACGTTTGCAGAATCCAGATAAATGCAGGAGCCAGAAAGCTCGCAAGAGCAGTTTTGCACATGGGGCTTCGGTGGCCAGGGATCAGGTGGTCTTAGCCCTCATTTGGGTTGCTTCAAGTTGACTGAAGGTAATTGATACTGGCAGGTTGAAACCACACACACACACACACACACGTTTTCACTGCAACAGACACACTTTTTTTTACTATAGGTTTTTTTTCCACCCTCTCAGCAGTGCTTGTCTGGCCATCTCGTTCGTTCTGAAATGCTAGGGTAGTTATTCATCAAATCAATATTTTTAGAAGTGTGCGTTCGAAAACTGGATTCGCTTCGGATTAAGGACCTATTTTCGGTTTAATCATGGCTCGCAAGTCGAAGGCAGGTGCTGTAATTGCGGCCGGGTAATCGGGAGCCACTGCCGTGTCGGTGTAATTATAACATCCTTCTGATGGATCTGTTCTCTTCTGGCTTCTCTCTCTCTCTCTCTTTCTTTCTTTCTCTTTTTCTCTACGTACGCGTGTGCGCGCATGTGCGCGCTTCTGGCTTGTACCCTTGTCTGTTCTTTGATTAAAGAGGGAAATTTAGCCTGGATGTGGGTCAAGAAGTGGGTTGCCCCAGTTTCCTCTTTGCTCAGAGTGCTGCGAAGGGCTGCACTCGAAGATCCCTTTTTCTTCCACATCAAAGCCTCGATAGCGAACACGAGACCGCTCAAGCGCGCATTACGCTAGGTGATAAGTGCTCGCAAAATGTTGCTCGCGCTAGTGGTGTGTGTAAGATGGGGAAGCGTGAACCGGTACCCTCTTTTTGTAATGCGTCAGAGAGTTAGATAAGATAAGATAAGATGAGATGAAATGGCTGAATTTTGTCCGCCATTATATTAGCTGTCACGCCTCGTTACCCTCCCGTCCACGCCACCACGCTCACCTGAACTTCTTAATCCTTATTGAGCCTTATTCAGTGCCGATTAACACGTTCTTGTTACTACGCCCCCGCCAAGACGCCTAAACTGTCCAGAGTGGCCAGCTTATGCTCAGGCGGTGCCGTGTTCAATGACGGGCACCATCAGAGAGCCCCAGGTGTGAATCAGTGGTCTCGAGTTTCACCTTGACATCTTGATCCAGCGCAGTTTAGCTCCGACGCTAGGCAGAACGTATCCGATTGGTCACGGACACCAGGTGAGGTGGAACACGTTCTATCAGATCTGTATGGCTATTTGATTCACTATCAGGCATTGATTGTCTTATATTTGGTACATGTTTCTGTAAAATGGACTGATTTGGTGTGGTACAGTGGTAACATCACTGGGCTCCCATGTGAGAGACCTGGGTTCGATTCCCAATCTGGGCAGCCAGTCTGTGCTACACCAATAAGGGTCCTTGGGCAAGACTCCTAACACTACGTTGGCCTACTTGTGATACCAGTAACCTTGTAAGTCGCTCTGGATAAGAGCGTCTGCCAAATGTCGTAAATGTAAATGTAAGTGAACCCTATAGTGTTGCTGTTAGTATTTTGAAAGATCGATGTTATTATAGCCATAAATGTAACACCAGTGGCTAGAATGTAATATAGGTAAATACGCACATTAGCTACTTATTTGCATTTTTGTAAGCTAGAATTTTCTTGTCGTTAAATGGTTACACGTTTTAGTTGATCTGGACAGAAAGACCAGACGAATTTCCAGAATATTGTCCAATCAAAAAGCAGATTATTAGACGCTATTCTAATCCTGGTTTGTCCCGCCCTCAACCCTTTACGTCAGAATTCTTAAGAAGTTACAATGGTTTAGTCAAAATGAAGTCAAACTCAGATGCACTTAGTAGAAAAGTTGTTGATGCTCGGAAGGCTAGATAAGGTTACAAACAGATTTCTAAAGACCTTCGCCTGCTATGGACTCTGAAGAAATCCTTGTCTACACCAAACTTCTACAGTATTTTTATGTCATACTTTAGATCGTGGCCTTTCTTTTCAGTGAGTTTGGGGTTAAAAATGTTCTTTTTTTTTTTATCAATATTGGGTAGCAGTCGGAGAAAAATTCTGAATCAGAGCGAATTTTGAGTACACAACAAAAATCAGTCCAAACAACTGCAGTAGAATCCTCAAACTAGTGATGGACCTTGGCCTAGAAACTAAACGTGAAAAAAATATTATACATTTAATATTCTATTCATAAATCAAAGCAGTTGAACATGGGCCAGTCGGTCCTAAGGGAACGACGAACACTGTTTTCAAAAAGAAAAGGACTCTTTCTCCGTGGCCCCCGGCCAGTCGAAAGGGAGTCGGGTTCAGATCCCCGAACCTGGAGTGGCGAAGATAGGCGCCGCAAGGCATCAAGTGCGGTAACTCAGACAATCTTGAAGATGCTGTCAGGGCCCCCCGGGAAGAGTTCTCTTTTCTTTGTGAAGGGCAGGGTGCCCTGGAATAGGTTCACCCCGAGATAGGGGTGGACAGTGAGCACACATGCCCACATCGATGAACAAACCCTATCTACAGGGCCCAAGGAGCAGTTTGGGTGCCTTGCTCAAGGGCACTACAGTCACAGTCGTGTCACAGTTGTTGGTTGTGGGGATCGAACCATTGACCTTCTGGTTACAAGGCTGGTTTCTTAACCACAAGCCCATGGATGCCCCCCTAGTCCGTATCTTTGGTCCGTAGATTCATTTACTTTGTATTGGTTGACTTTTTAGAGTTTGCCTTTGTTAATAAACGGAAATGTCCACATACCTCCAAAGACTGGCCTTGGTTCTACCGTTTGTTCAAATTCTAAACCATCAATCCGAGATGTTTAACACCTGACCACACTTATTAAACTCATGCAAAACATGGTGAAATGTTTACCTTTAAGGGTTCTTCAGATGTCAGTCTAAGAGGAACCTTAAAGTAGGTGTACTATTCCGTCCCTTAATGCAAAAACATAGTAAACTGAACATACATTAGAGTGAGAGTGAGTGTGTCCGTCTGTCCATGTCTTCTCTCTGATGGACTGGACACCTGTGCAGGGTGTTTCCCTGTCTTTTGCCCAATTAGTGCCAAGATAGGCTCCAGCACCCCTGCAAACCCAGTAGTAGGCTAAGCGGCTTATATAACGAGGAAGAAAGTGATTCATCCCATGTGTTAATTAGCAAGTTTAGTCTGGCATGCTGGAGCAGGTGATCCCTCTGGGATACGAATTAGAAAACATTCATTTAACACCATTTCTATAAATGCATATTCTCTCAACATGCCTCACAAGTGCCTTAAATGAGCATTATTAGACCAGCTGCACATCCAGTGTTCTAGGGAATGATGCTGCTAGTAAACAGCTGGATATATGTATATATATATAGTATGCATATTAACACCTTTCTCAAAATCTGAACCTTCACCAGAGAGTCCAAGAAGCATCCTTAACAAGGCCAGATCTTTAGCAATGAATCAAACCTGCACACACTCTAGACCTGTATTGTGGTGTTTTCCAAATGCTAAGACAGAGTGCCGCATAGCCATGGGGCAGCCGCGACCTAGTGGTTAGGGACCGGGTTCGATCCTTGCACAGGGCAAGATACGAGTGACTCCCCCAACTGTTCCCTGGTGCCATGGTTTGGGGCTGCCCCTCGCTCTGGGCAAGTGTCTTCCATGCCCCCTAGTTTCAATTTAAAAGATCTTTGGGGCAGTGGACGAATCAAATACGAAGGTTGGGGGTTCAAGCCTCACCATTGCCAAGCTGCCACTGTTGGGCCTTTGAGCAAGGCTCTTAGCTCTCTCACCTTCAGGGTTGCTGTATCCTGGCTGACACTGCACTTCCTAACAAGCTGGGATTTGTAAAGAAAAAAAGCTCTGCATGTGCTGGGCAGCTGTAGCTTTGTGGCTCAGGGTTAGGGAACCAGCCTTGTGACCAGAAGGTTGCCGGTGCGATCCCCTGTACTGATTAAGACATGACTAAAGGGCTCTTGAGCAAGACATCACCCCTTCCTCCTTCCAACTGCTCCCTGGGTGTCATAGATGGGGGCTGCCCAACACATGTGGAGGTCAAATTTTTGTCTTCAAGCACAGTGGATGAACATTTCATTTCACATCACTATGTTTCCACCTCAACTAAATGTATCATGTCTCAATTATCTAATTCCTTTAGTTCCACCCACATTCTGAACAACCTTGGGTTAGTGCCTCTTTTCATGTAAGATGACGTCATCTCAGATTGATAGAGATCTCATTGTATATCTCTTTCTGCTCTGAAAGAGAAATCTACCTTTTACCCAATTCCTAATAAAGAAGATCTGATCTGAGATCTTCCTCTTTCAGAATTCACAGTTCAGCACAATTTCTACTCATGGAGATCTGAGTACTCCTGGGGATCTGAGATTAGCTCCTCTTACACTCCCAGTTAGCTGAGTTTAGCTCCACGTCAACTTATGGAATTCCAATTTTGTTCTCCTTGAGATCTAAACTTGGCGCATTAACTAATCCTGGAGATCTGAGTTCAGATCATCTTATACTCCTAGTGATTTGAGTTGAGCTCATCTTCTTCTCCTGAAAACCTCTACGTTTAGCTTCTCGCCTGCTGTTGGAGATCTGACCTTGACCTCCAAATCCTGGAGATCTTAAACTATTTTCTTTCCTTTTCCACTCCTGGAAATACAAGATAGGCTCGTCTTCTACTTCTGGAGGTCTGGGTTCAGATCATCATCAACAACTAAAGATATGAGTTTAGCTTGTTTTGCAATCACAGGGATCTAAGATTAGCTCCGTTTCTACTCCTGGAGATCTGTGTTCCATTCATCTAATCCTAAAGAATCTGTCTTCTTTAAGAGTTGAGCTCTGGTCCAAAATCTGGTCCACCAGCCTCGTTAATTTGTATTTTCTGATATCTTTTTTTCCAATTAAATCTCTCATTTTTATATTTTGTAGATCTCTTAAAACAGTCATGTGGATGACGGGACACAGACTCTGCAGACCATTTAGCTTTAACCGTTAATAAAGTGACCAGAGCTGGGCCGAAATGAGCGGCGAGCGTGTGACTCATGAAAGAAAAGCTGAAGCTTCTCGCTTGTTTCCAGCAGGGTTAAGTGGATTATAAGGCCCTGTGGTTATCCTGTCAGCTGTGACCGTCTACGGCAAAGAGGATTTCAGAGTGCTCATTCACTCAATGCCGCGTGCAGACGTTGCATTTCTGTCACATCTACGCACCGAATTATTGCTCTGTATGCCCTGTCAAATGGCGTAATTTGTGCGGTTATTATTGTGATTGCGACTGCTGAAAGGGGGTGATTGTCTAAACATATTAATGATGCAGAATTGGATTACGGTGTCAATCTTTTATTCCCCGGAGTACCTGAGCTGTTTCATAACTTTCAGGTTTTAATCATAAGAGCCAGCTTTTTATAAACCTGGCCTACAGTGCTGACATTTTAAACTGCACTTTAATGATAGCAATCGTGCCCCTGTGTGCGTCGTCTACGGCAAAGCACATGAACGGATGGCTTAAATGTTCGCAGGGCTTTAAATGAATGCGTTCTGCCTCTTGCTTATTCGTGTGTGAACCAGTTAAACAGTGTGACCATGTGCTATTTCATGCTAGGCCCTAAGGTACGTGTGATACAGGTGTCCATCTAACGTCCTTAAACCAAATGAAGACGTGTAGTGACATTTCCAAAAATAGGAAGTCGCGTTAAGCTATGAGTTTGCTATTATTTGCGAATAAAGCCCAATCTGTGAACCGCCTCGTCCTTGTGACTGAGCGCTGACACGGCCGCTATCTTCTCCGATCAGCAGGGAAAAGCAGATAACAAAAAAAAAACATACAGCTGTTGTTATTGCAGTCCGCCTAGCCGCGAAAGCATCACTTTCATGGGGAAATCGATTGGTTTCGTGAACATGACGGCGACGCAGATGACACACAGTTCAGCTCCGTACAGCTCAATTAGACACGCGCACAAAACGGTGCTAATGAAAATGATGCGATTAGGAGCACTTTAATTTTAGAGAAGCGGTTTGGGAGGATTAGTGCAAGGCTACTGGGGAACGGCAATGACAGGAAAGGAGGGATGGTGTGTGTGTGAGTGTGTGTGTGTGTATATATATATATATATATATATATATATATATATATAGTGTATATAGTATAGTGTGTGTGTGTGTGTGTGTAGCTTAACAAACTCCATACCATAATGGCGCCTCCACCACTTATATATGTATGTATACATATATATATACAGGGGTTGGACAATGAAACTGAAACACCTGGTTTTAGACCACAATAATTTATTAGTATGGTGTAG
>JAOVVF010000048.1:6364923-6377390 GCA_028565595.1 Duopalatinus emarginatus
AGAGAATTAACACTGCACATCACTCTGAACACACCATCCCCACTGTCAAATATGGTGGTGGCAGCATCATGCTCTGGAGCTGCCTCTCTTCAGCAGGGACAGGGAAGTTTGTCAGAGTTGATGGAAAGATGGATGGAGACAAATACAGGGCAATCTTGTGGAAGATTTCAGTGGAATTTGACAATACTTGGATCTGAGCTCCTGATCTTTGGATCCGAAGTCCAACATTGTAACCACTGAGCTAGAACTACCCCATGTTTAATCCTCTATTACAGTTGTGCAATGTGAAAAAAAGCTTCAACGGGATATATATCTGGACGCAACTTTCAAAGTACTTTCAAATTCAACGAACAGTTATATTTCAGCTGTAGTAAATTGTATAAATTGTAAAAGTAGTCAACAGGGTAGACTTTATGCATTATACATTAGCATCATTGTTGCTTTCAGTCAATAGGAAGACGCTTAGTGTGGAGGAACGGAAAACATGACATTACATAAATGAATGGTTATTAGATCAAACGTTAGAAAATCTGTGTTTGCTCCTGCTCGATCCATTTTCACTAAAAGAGAAGCAACAATTTAGTTAGAAAATCTCACAAGGATGATCAGAACAAATGCAGCACAGAAAGCCTGGTGTAGGGCACAATAAACTCTAGATGGGTTGCATCTGTAGCACCTGAAGCCACACACAAACCTAATGAATCCAAGCACAAACGCACCTCATCTACAAAGCAACAAAACACAACCTGCACACCGACTAGACAAAATCTACTCATCAGTGACCTTCACTGCACTACATGAATAGATGACTGACGCTTTCGTCTGGGCAAACGCATCAAGTTTTCAGTCAAAGATCACTAATGCGTGAGTGAATTCATTATTTAATTAATCTTTCATTCACTTTGATTTCTTAGGTTCTGTTGCCGTTAGTCGCGGCTAACAGAAATATAATGGCTAGCTATGTATGTGCAATATGCAATGTTCACAAAACGTCTTGGAGTAAGCTTATATAAATCAATTATTTTGTTTATACCAGCTGATCTCAGTATGGTGCCACTGTGTTTGTGCCCCAGGGTTCAAATTACAGTTGAACTGCTCACTTGGTTAGTCGAAGACTGACAAGCATAGGCGGTTATAGACGGGGGCCAACAGGGGCCCTATAAAATTGCTCCTGGCCCCTGTTGTGGCCCCTGTGCTGAACAGATAATAAGTTTAATTAATTTCTTACTGCAACGTGCGCTGGCTAGAAGATCGGAACTGTCCACAAACAATAAGTGGCCTACTAGTTAGGGCTTAGGGCAGCCGACTGCGCTGGGGTAGTGTGAAGGCTAGTACACTTCGCTGTGTGCATTTCACACATTCACTGTTGGGTTAAAGGTAGAGATCTAATTTCCCAGCTAGACAGTGTCATCATGTGGTAAATGTTATATTAGTTATGGAGGAAAATACATATTTAATTTTAATTACACTGATCATTTTGTGCGCTGATCCATTGTGACCCCCTGGTAGGGCCCAGGCCCACCGGCTCCTGTTTGATACTAATGCCGAGACTTGGATCATAGTCGTCGATTTAAACGAGATTGAACAGAAGTCCAGTCCTCCAGTTATTCTTCGATATGGGTCCAGGTAATTGGAGCACTTTTTTTCCGGTCATAAGCCCTCAAAGACTTTCTCCAAGCCTTAGAGTGGCACGAATTCAAAGAACTAAAGTGAAAAACATCAGTCAATAAAAATGCCTTCATGACAAGAGTGGGTGAAATGGGAGAATATATCCCAATAGCACCTAAAGGGGCAACGTCTGTCTGTCTTTTTTTTTTAAAGCATCTCTAAGAGTTCTCTGAAGGTTCACAGTGATTCATGGTCTCTTACTGTGGTGGAATAGCGCCAGTACGGCCATCCTGTCTGAAATAAGCACAGGGTGAGGAATGATCATTACCGTCCTTGAAAGGATGCAGGACTTTTAATTTTTAGATGGATTTTACTTAATTGCACACAATCCATTTGGTCGGTGGTGTGCTTTCCTGGATCATTTTATTTCTTTTTTTTTTTCCCGTAAATGAACTTTTTTTTATTGCTGCTAGAAATAATGATAATGCAAATCTCTTTTTCCTTCATTAATATTTGCCTGGCTGGCCTTCCTCTCGCTACTTCTTCTACAACCTCAAGCCAACTAACAGTGTCTTGCATAAGTATTGACCCCTGTTTAACTTTTTTGCGGTTTGTTGTAACAACTTGTTAATGATATATTCTTATTTCCATATATGGACTCAGACACACCCACATTTCCATATATAGACTCAATATACAAAGTCATGTTTTTACAAACGTAGACAATCACCTGATTATGTTTCCATATGCAGACTCAGTGACATGCTCACATTTCCACAAACCCACATTTCTATATATGGATTCAAAGACACACCCACATTTCCGTATATGGACTCAATATACAACGTCATGTTTCTGCAAATGTGCACATATGTTTCTTTAGCCCCAGTAACATGCCCACAAATGTGTAAAAAGACACACCCACATTTTCATATACGGATTCAAAGACTCACTCATGCTTTTATATACAGACTTAACAATGCCCATATGTCTACATATTCCTGTTTCCATATATGGAATCAAGGACATGCCCACATTTCCACAAACCCACATTTCTATATATGGATTCAAAGACACACCCACATTTCTATATATGGACTCAATATACGAAGTCATGTTTCCGCAAATGTGCACATATGTTTCTATATTTAGCCTCAGTGACATGCCCACAAATGTGTAAAAAGACACACCCACATTTCCATATATAGACATACATTCGATGCGCTGCTCATGTTTCCACATATAAATTTAATGACATGCCCACATTTCCACAACTGCATTTAAAGACATGCTCATTTCTGTATTCTGAATCAAAAAGACACACCCACATTTCCATATATAGACTCAATATACAGACTTTTCACAAATGCACACCGTGCTCCGCTCGTGCTTCCACCTACAGACTCAGTGACGTGCCCAGATTTCCACAAATACCTTTAAATACACACCTATGTTTCTATATATGGATTCAAAGACACACTCGTGTTTTCTTATACAGACTCAGCAAAGCCGCAAAGCCTAGATTCCTATACGGTGGATCTGAAACGTCTGCACGCTCCGGGTAAGATGGCAGTGTCAGGAAATCCCTGGGAGACGGAGACGGATGCGGACGCTGGCTGTTTATAAAACAAAGCCAGACAGACAGAAGCGTAAGGCAACCACAGTGGCCTTGCAGGGTGTCACATAAGAATGAATAAATGGCACAGAAAGAAAAAAGGTACAGGAGGGGACAATGGAGGGGGATAATATCTCAGCAGCCCCCAGCACAGGCTCGAGTGAAGCTAAGACAGTGGGTTATGAAGCTCGAAGAGAGTTTTGACTTAGTTAGGGGTAGTGGTGGATCCGGTCTTGTGACTAAAAGGTGCCAGTTTGAGTCCCCATACTAAAAAAAGGCTGAAGTACCCTTGAAAAAGTGACCTAACCCTTACAAGTGCTGTGGACGTGGCGCTGCACCCTACTCTTTGTGTGGGTTAAAGTCCTCTGTGTGCAAGCACAGTCGGTCAGTCGCTTCACTTTCACTTTTACATAACTTGTTCGATGCTGTAGGTTCAACCTGTGTCGCCATGTGTCACAAAAACCTGTAGTTTGTTACCTAAACCAATAGCATAAATACCACCCATTCTGCCCAGAGGGGTTCGTCCACCGAAAACCAGTAAGTGGTTCAGAAACGGATTAGTCGGTGTAGCAAGCGAGGCTTCGGCTGTGTGATTTCTGATGGGAAACGGCTGCACCAGAGCTAACGTAGGGTTTTCACAGTAAGAGGGTTGAATACGTATGTAGTCACAAAGTATGCTTTTGTAAACTATATCTGGATCACTTCCCCCACTTCAAAATAATGAGTCAGCACAAAAAAAATAATGAATACATAAGGCATCCGTTTTCCTCCTGGTAAGACCACCAAAAATATTGCTGCTAAAAATGATGAACCTGCCGTAAAAGAGGTGGTATTAAAAATCAATGGTGAATCAATGATGTTTTGGAAGTGAACTCAGGGACAGGGTCTCTTAGTTGAAACTGTGTACAAAATAATATTTAAAAAAAAAAAGGTTTTTAATTAGTTTTATAGTGTAATCAGGTTCAGACTTTAAATTCAAGCAAGTTGTTGATTATTGTATCCTAACATCCAAGGCTGGCTTCATGGTCACTTCACTAAGAAGGTCTGCTATGTAAA
This sequence comes from Duopalatinus emarginatus, assembly GCA_028565595.1. NCBI lineage: Eukaryota > Metazoa > Chordata > Actinopteri > Siluriformes > Pimelodidae > Duopalatinus > Duopalatinus emarginatus. The sequence continues at coordinate 6,369,203 of JAOVVF010000048.1, forward strand.
TGGCTGTACTAATAATTCACTAGCTTTTTTTCTGCCTAGCATACAAAGCTCTATGCCTTTACAACCGGATTTGTAGGGCAGACCTTGGTCATGGTCACACATTCAGACTTTCATGAAATGAATGGTTCCCATCTGGTCTTGTTGGCCCGTTCATTGGATGCACTCTGAAATTGAGTTCACCTGGGATGTCTGCTAGAGCCGAGAATTTTAATAAGGTCAGATATCGGGAACTTGTCTCCTAAGATGTCCTTCAGATGCCGTGTGTGGCTGTGAAAGGCTCTATCGTTTTATTGATGGAGCCTGCTTCTGCTGATGGCAGTCGATGCTGCTTGGCGTCGTTGGGTTTTTTTTGTTGTTGTGGCAATTGTGACGGCCTCGACATCAATGAAGCCCCTAGGGTTTCGATAAAATCCATATGCTACATGTATTGTGACATGGGGTGTATAAGAATGAGGCTTTTCATTTCATTGGAAGTGCTCTCTGGACAAAGGTTGGCCTTTGGAGAGTTTAAAAGAAAGGAAATTGTTTGATCCGATGTTCTGTATGTGATATTTCTTCTCAAAAACTACTGAAAGCGCCATACACCGGTCATCCATATCATTACAACAACAAAACGCCTTGATTATCTTAATGGCAACGATTACAATTACATTAGCAGCAAGTAAACAGTCAGTTTTCAAAGTTGGTGTGTTAAAAGCAGGGCAAATGGGCAAGTGTAAGAATCTGAGTGACTTTGACAAACAGTATTGGCTAGACTACTGGTTTAGAACAACGCCAGGTCTTGTAGGGTCCCCGTTTGCCAAAGTGGCCAAAGAAAGGACAAGCAGTGAACTGAAGATCGGGTCACGGGCATGAAGGCTCTGGTCTAAAAACCACACAGAAGATCTCGGGCCCGGATACCACAGAACACCCTTAAGTCTTGTGGAGTCCATGCCTCAATGGGTAGGGGTTGTTTTGGTGGCTGTTCAAGCACTAATAGAGTTTTCTACTTCAGGTGTCTCTTTGGCGGAAGAAGGGCCCTAGAACAGAGTGTTTCCTTATTAGAAATGTTTCCAATGGAATTGGGGCTCTATTGGGACTACCAGTTTTCTGGACACAGGTTGCACTAGGCAAAGCAATAAAAGAAAGATAAAACCAGAACTGAAGTCTGTGTTTAAGAGCTTTTTGTTGTTCTGGATCCGAATGTTGATGGATTTGAAATCTATAGACCATAACCAAAGTGGGACTGCGTAATAAAACGAGTAATAGTGGGGAGATTAGGTACTACTTCTGGGTAGTAACATCATGACACTGCTGATTAGTTTTCTATATTAGCATGCCAACTTACTTGTATAAATAACCTGACATTAGGCATTTTAGATTAGACATTGATTCGAGATAATAAACGGGCCGTGTTAACTTAAAGACTGGTTATGTAAGTTATGTTCGTTTCAGTTTTTAGTGGTGTTTAAATTGGAGCCGAAATCAATATTTAATTGCGCGTTGACTGTGTAGCCTGATATCGACCGACTTGTCTTGAACTTTAAGACCGTAATATGTGTTACAGCAAGCCCTCGGAGTGATGCTTGTTGCTAGTGATCATCATGTAATTGGCAATGTAGGTAATTTTTTTCCAGACACATCTTACTCGAGAACACCTTCAGCATGTACACTTCACAAGAAAGCCCAGATGCCTGATAGCGAATGCTAATCTCTCCCGCAAACACAAATTTAGCTGCACAAAACAAAAGAGAACCGAACGTCTATGTTTTTTTTTTTTTTTTTTTTTTTATTTAAACACAGAATTATTGCTCTGAAATTCTTCCCCGAATGGAAAAGAAAGGAACTTGCAAGGAAAACGTTTTCATTCTTCCCACATGGAGCTGTCAATCAGAGCCACGGCTGCCTTTTTCTCCTCCTGACCCATTCTTTTGCAATACAAAGCAGCAGTCGTTTCAGCTACTCAGTCTAGTCGCTTTCCTCGTTTTGTTCTGTGATGAATGCAGCTCCCATCAGAGCCTTTTATTCCGCAGAACCACTGGAGTCCTTGTCTATAGACTCTGTTCAGCAACTTCGGGCGGCAGGAAAGACCCCAATCACGACCCCAATCAGCCGGTGACGGTGCGGGGATGGCCGTTGGCTAAACACGGATCTGGGTGAGGAAAGTGAGCTCATAGGAAGAAAGAAAAATGAAAGAAGGGAAGAAAGACTTTTATAAGCTGGCGATCAGTGATGTTGGAGTGAAAGAAAGGCAGAACACAAAAGTTGTGGCCAAGATGGCAGTAAGTTGACTTCACTAGAATCATCCATGTCCAGAAGAAGGAGGTTTGATGCCTTTGCCAAGGGCACCTAAATTGAGTTTTATAGGTACAGATGGGCAACCCTACCCATAGCCCTGAGGGAGCAGTTGAAGGTTAGATGGCTTGCTCAAGAGAATTTCATTCATGTCTTATGGAGTGGATGGGGTGGTCTTTGGAGGTTTGATGCCTTTGTCAAGGGCACCTCAGTTGTGTTTTATCGGTACAGATGGGCAACCCTACCCTTAGCCCAGAGGGAGCAGTTGAAGGTTAGATGGCTTGCTCAAAAGCACTTCATTCATGTCTTATGGAGTGTATGGGGGGGATCGTTGGAGGCTTGATGCCTTTGTCAAGGGCACCTTAGTTGTGCTTTGGTCAGTAGATATCGGCAACCCTACCGATAGCCCTGAGGGAGCAGTTGGAGGTTAGATTAGAGGTTACAGGCTTGCTCAAGATCACTTCAGTCATGTCTTATGGGGTAGGTGGGGAGCGGCTGGAGGTTCGATGCCTTTGACAAGGGCACCTCAGTTGTGTTTTATTGGTACAGATGGGCAACCCTACCCATAGCCCTGAGGGAGAAGTTGGAGGTTAGGTGCCTTGCTCCAGTGCACTTCAGTCGTGTTTTGTCAGTAAGGATGGGCAATACTACCCATGGTGCCACGGAGCAGTCGGTGGTTAGATGCTTTGCTCAAGGACACTTCAGTCGTCTGTTGTAGGGCAGGTGGTCAGCCCTATCTGTGGCGTCCAAGGAGCAGTCTGGGGTTAGATGCTTTGCTCAAGGACACTTCAGTCGTGTCTTGTGGGGCACGGGGAGCATTTGAGGGTTATTAGGGGGCTCCAGGCATATCTTGTCAGTACGGGGATCGAACCAGAGACCTTTCAGTCCCAAGGCTGTTTCCTAAACCACAAGCCCACATGTGACCCCAGTGGTTTTCCAGTGATTTGGAGTTTGTGCCACACATTTACCTGGTTAACACATACCCTCTTTCTCAAGGGTTCTTCACAGGTCCACGGGATAATTAAAGGCTCTTTAGCTTCCTAAAGGTTTTCTGCATTAAACTCTTAATGGTTCTGCCAGAGGGCTTTGCATTTTGCATGAGCTGCTGCTAAATCAGGAACAAACATAGTGGATCTTTGCATTACTGCTGCGTATCGAGTTAGCACCGGAGGAGACTATCAGCATAGACCTGTTTCATCTCTTTTTTTTACAATTTCACATATTTAGTGTTTTCCTGAACAATGAACCCTGAGTAACAGCCAGGCCCAAACAACAGTGGACTTGAGGAAGAGTGTAACTTGTACATTGGTAAGGTACATAAGGATTCATGTAATTGGGAGTGGGCGGGTCTTTCTTACATGTACATGGTATATGGGATCCCCGCACAGGACAAGACACCACTGAGGTGCCCTTGAGCAAGGCAACTAACTCCCTCACCTGCTTCCTGGGTGCCGTGGTTTGGGGCTGCCCCACCGCTCCGGGCTAGTGTGTTCACTGCCCCCTAGTGTTCACTGGTGTTTTTTGTTTTTACTTTAACCTATGTGGGAGTGGGTGGGGTTAACGGATGTACATGGGACTGGGCAGGGTTTCCTCTCATGCAGGACGTATTAGGAGGTTTTTTTTTTTACTATCATCAGTGTGGGAATGGTTGATTTTTACTCTCATGTATGTGGGATTGGGTGGGGTTTACACGTGTGAGGGAGTAGGTGGGTTTTACTCTATTGTATGTATGACTGGGTGTGTTTTACTCTAATGTATGTTGGAGTGGTCGGGTTTTACATTCATGTATGTTGGAGTAGTCAGATTTGAATTTCATGTATGTATGCATGGGTGTTTTCACTCATGTACGTATGAGTTGGGGGTTTTTACTGTCATGTTTAAACGAATGGGTGGTTTTTACTCATGTATGTATGTATGAGTGGGTGGTTTTTACCCACATGCATGTGGGAGTGGGCAGTTTTATGCTCACGTATAACCGAGCGGGCGGTTTTCACACTTGTATATATACGAGTGGGCAGTTTTTACTTTTTTATGAACATGTTGGCGATTTTTACTCACATGCCTGTGCGAGTGGGTGAGTTTTACCCTCTTGAACATGGGTCGGACTGTTTTTTTTCCTTCATTACAATGGTTAACCTTAGCCGTAGCGGCTAAATCAGGTTTAGCCTGGATGATTAGCTACGAGATGCTTTAAGTGTTTCTGTACTCGTGTATGTTACATTAGAAGCCAAACATCTCCCCCCCACCCCCCTCAACCCCACGTGTGATGTCTATTAAAAGCAGTGACACAGTCCACACCAGCTTTGTTTTAACGTGTCAGTAATGTTAACATGACGCATGTTCACTGGACGATGTTCAGTGCCGCTCCACACTGCCCTGACTACGGTTCACGTGAACGACCGCAGCGTCCCCGCGTCTGCAGATCACGTGCCCTGTGCATTCCACACCGTGTAACGTTCAGCATGTGTTGGCACGCGCTGACGTGCCTCTGATATCCGGAGAATGATCTCATAACCTACAGACGCCGTTCAGAAAACGTGTCATGACATCACTGGCCACGTCTACAGGCAAAACAAAGGGGGGACGCGGCGGAGCGCAACCTGAGCCAGAGCCGGAGCCCAGGCCTGGGAGGACCACGGCTCGCGACAGGCAGACAAAGGAAAGCACGGCAAAGTGCTGCATCACCGCGTCAGCAATGTCAGCATGACGCGCGCCGCTCGGACGCACGTGACCCGCTCTGATCACCATCCGATGTGTCATTATGAGCATTAAGAGAGCAGACATAAAAGCTGGTGTGCTGGAGACAAAAAGCTCAATGGTCGAAAGTGCAGATTCACCCTGGAGGTGTGTGAGATTGGTCAGACTCACATACGTTACCGTTACCATAGTAACAACTCCATCACACGGTGGAATCGATACATCATCCAAGACTAGTGATAATTTTGTTGTTTGACATGGCACACGGCAGGTAGTGAGTAAGAGAGAGAGAGAGTGTGTGTGTGAGTGTGTGTGTGTGTGTGTGTATGTGTGTGTGTGTTGTACCCCGGTACAATGGACTGGTCATGTATATTTATCGCTGCTATAAAAACATTGCACAACATCAAATAACCGGAAGGTCCCGGGTTAAATCCCAGCATAGAGCAAGACACAACTGAGGTGCCCTTGAGCAAGGCTGTGGTTTGGGGCTGCCCCCCAATCTGGGCAAGTGTGTTCACTACCCCCTAAGTGTGTGTTTTCCACTGCACGGATGGGTTAAATGCAGATGTCACATTCCTCTTGTGTAGGCAAACAGTTCACTTTCATTTACACTTTCACTAACAGATAAAAAAAAAAAACACAACATGCTTCAGGACGGTGATCATCACAGACAAACCCGGTACAGATTGGTGGTGGTGGCTCCATAATGGTATGGTCTTTTTTTTTGGCTAGTATGCCATGCGACCCCTGGTACATCTACGAACATCTCTGATAGTGTGAGCCTTCATTCCTGCATTCTTGCTGATGGGTTCGGCAACACCACACACGTCTAGAGACGGCAGATTACAGTTAGAGGAACCAGGTTGCCATTCCCACCTAATATGTCGATGCTATCGAACACATCTGAGACACCATGCAAGGCGCTGTGGAACACCAGAAATCCAACACGACAGAACTGTGGACCGTTCTGCATCAAGTATGGTGTTTCCACAAGCTTGTGGAGTCCATGCCCTGTGGAGGACCTACCAGGGGATTAGACTGGTGCACTGGTTTTGTAACACGATGTTCCTGGAATTACTTTCCTACTCTACTATATAGCCACTGTATTAATATATATTATTACATAACCCACATACATGAGGTGCAACCTTTCAATCTGGCAACCTGGCTTGATATTTGCTGGTCATCGATCGCGTCCGACCCCTGCGTTCTTCTACACCACATTCCAGCACTTGTGCTATGTTGTTGTAACCGGTTAAAATGGCTGTGTGGCTCTTTTTAACCCTCTCCTCTCTTTTTACTCCAACAGCCCTAAATACGACCCACAGCCCCTCTTACACAGCACAACACACACACACACACACACACATTTCCGCTGATCTAATATAATGCGGATTAATGGAATGCAATGCTCTGGGCTTCACACGCTCTGCTGCTGCCTCTGCTGCTGCTGCAAGGAACAAAGCGAGCACAATGGTAGTGAGCTCCGACACACACACACACACACACACACAGAGCGAGAAGGATCTGTACAGAGATGTAGTGAATTCACGTTCTCCAGAGCACACGCAGGGTGAACACTAAGGTTCTTGGACGGGTTCTAGAGGCATCAGACGATTTAATGCACGGAACAGAGGAGTACCCTATTCTGAGAAAGAGAGAGAGAGAGAGAGAGAGAGAGAGAGAGAGAGAGAGAGAGAGAGAAAGGACTGACATCAGTACCATTTCTGCCAACTAATGGTTCTCCAGATATGAAGCGTAATGTATCACTTCCGCCATGTTTTCTAGTACTAACAGGATCTGAGGCTTTCGTGTGAAACCGACAAAACTGAAACCGTTCACACCGAAAGGATTCATCTACAAACGCTTCAGCAGAAGGTTCCTGGAAGATTTGGGTGTCTGTTTCAAAGGGTTTAGGATTAAGGGTCAGGTTTTAATCCGCCATGGTGCCTACGGTACAAAAGGAAACGGGTACTAAAGGGTACCATTCCATGCACTCGTACCTGTTCGTATCATTTAGGAAACTGCATGTCGAGGACCTTTAAAGTTCAGAACTGTCAAACCACTCGGTCCATTCACATTAATAAAGTGGACCTTAACGCTAATACACCAGTGACTGAGAAGGGGTACGGCTCAGTACTACTCATTTCTATACATATAGGGTCCTTTACGGAACTAAGAACTTTATTAAAGAACCAAGACGGCACAATGAGGGTTCAGCAAAAGGTTCCTGGATGATACGGGGTTTTAATATAAAAGGAGTTAGGATAATAATCCGCAATGGTTCCTAGTACCTTAGTAGTGTAAAAATCCCAAACAACAAAATATATATATATATATATATATATGACTAATATTACAGAACAAGGGTACTCAAGGGTACCAGAACCAGAAGTCCAGAACTATAAAAACCCCTCGGTTTATTTACAGTCTGCCTTACACCACCCTGAACAGTACTACACCAGGGATGAGGAAAGGTTCTGCTCAGTCCTATTCTATTGTCCAGGTTCCTTTGTGGTGGAAAAAAGAAACCGTACCAGTATTATGAACTGAAACCAAGATGGCACAAAAATAATAGAAGATGAGGGTGGAACATGAGGTTCCTGTGTGATGAGGGTTCCTGTCTCGGTGCAAAGATTCATAAAGGATCCTCACTGATTTATAATGGTGCATTCTGGGGCATCTGAACATCAATGTGTCATACTAATACTAATACTTATACTAATACATCCTTTAATTATTACCCCTTATAGTCTGTATTTCAGTGCCATACCAGTATAAGACCTAATATTACTATTAGTACTAATACTAATAATACTAACAGGTGAAAAGTATTAGCACCCCTTAATTATTATCCGTCTACTATGTGTTTGAGTCTTGTATTAGTACTAATACTTATAGTAATGATACTAACAGGTTAAAAGTAATAGCACCCCTTATAGCCTGCCTTTTTGTGTCATACTAGTAACTGACCTACTACTACTTCTTCTACTATTACTAGTACTAATAGTAATAATACGAACAGCTCAAAAGTAATAGCACCCCTTAATTATTACCCCTCCAGGCTGTATTACAGGCCCCTGGAAAAGAAAAAAAAAGGATGAATGATGAAGTAAACAGGAGGTGGGAATCTGGCTCATGGTGTGTGTGTGTGTGTGTGTGTGTGTGTGTGTGTGTGTGTGTGTGTGTGAGAGAGAGAGAGAGAGAGAGAGAGAGA
>JAOVVF010000048.1:6396535-6399035 GCA_028565595.1 Duopalatinus emarginatus
ATTACAGGTAGGCCAACGTAGTGTTAGGAGTCTTGCCCAAGGACCCTTATTGGTGTAGCACAGACTGGCTGCACAGACCGGGAATCCAACCCAGGTCATGGGGGCCAATGATGTTACCGCTGTACCACACCAACCACAAACAAGTCTAGAGACACCGAATTATAGTTAGAGGAACACTTACATGGTTAGAGTTTGGAGTTTTGACATTCACACCTTAATCGCCAGGTTTTAACAGTACTAGACACATCATGGAATGCCATAAAAATGCGCTGTTGAATACAATTCCTACACCTCGGAATTGTGGAGCGTTCTGCAGAACGGATGGTGTTCATTGCCCGCAGAATATTTCCACAAGATTGTGGCGACCTACCAAGTACATTTACATTTAAGGCATTTGGCAGACGCTCTTATCCAGTGCGACTTATAAAAGTGCTTAGTCGTTTACTTGAAACATCCAAAGTGCAGATAGATCAGGATTCAAGTACTTGACGCCAGGATACTGTCAGAAATTACCCATATAAGATTAAATATAAAACTTAGCCAGAGTCCAGAAAACCTAGTACTGTAAAAATTTGTAAAACGTATAAAGAGAACAAGAGAAGAAAAGACAATTCTCGTAAATATAATAGCGACTGTTCGAGTCTGGATTAGGCTGGTGTACCAGTTTTTCTGGCGCTCCAGTGTACAACCAATGGTAACCAATGGTAACCATTGTAAGGTCATCATGGAACACAACCAAGTATATTGTGTAGTCGTTACCAAGCACAGTTTCAGCAGCCAAGTACGTTGTGTAGTCATCATGGGGGACGTTGTTTTAGGAAAAATAACCAACACCAGATGGTGTGATGAAGTCCTACAAATATACCATATACCAGCATGTTACAAGATTTAATAATCTTTGTACAGTCTTTACAATCGGTTAATAAGAAGTCAGGACTTCTTGTAAGGTTTCACCATGGTCAAATTGGGTAGGTGCTAAAATTGTGATAAGGGAACTGAAACATCACACCATACACACCAAAGGACTGGTCTAAGGAACCATTTACCGATGGTTCCGACGTAGCACTGTCATTTAAACTGTCGCTCCATGATGCTAGTTGCTAGTGCTAGTTAGCGCAAATAGACAGCAAACTGGACAGGTTACTGCTCTCGGATATTAAAGTAGGAAAAAGCAGCTGGATAACTGGATTACATTTTCCTCACTTCCAGGCAGCTCCGCATTTCATTTTTTTTTTAGTATTCCATTTTAAACCACCCCCCTTCCCCCCCATTTTGTGATGCAAGACCCTGTGGTCTCTGTAATAACTTCCTTTCCTATCCCTTAGTGCAAATTGCTTGTGGGAAGAGCTTATTTCACAGACCGCTAGCTACAGTGCGCGCTAATGTTCAAGCTTCGCCTTTCGCTTGCTGTTAATTAAGTGCTCCAGAAACGCTGCCGAGTTCCCGTATATGTATAGTTGAGGTCATAGGTTTACGTACATTCATCTTCACCACCTGCAGATTCCATGTCAGCGACCTACACTGAAGAGCCATAGATTTAGAAACCTCTAATCGGCTAACTAGCATTATTTAAGTATTATAAAATTTAAGTATAAGTTAACTGGAGGTGTACATGTGGCAGTATTTTAAGGCATTGTGATAAAATCTAAAGAAATCCACTAAGACATCAGGGAAAAAAAATTGCAGCCCTCAACAAGTCTGGTACATTTCCTTGGCAGTAGCTTCCAAATACTTGAAGGTACCACGTTCATCTGTTCAAATGTTAATATTCAAAGACGGCGAGAACGCGCAGCATTCATACCGTTCAGAAAGGAGACGTGTTATGTTTCTTAGAGATCTCTTAGAGATGAACATACTCTATGATCTCTAAAATATGATCTGCTTAAGAAACTTATATAGATACAAATGTATCTATATAAACAATAAAATGTCTCTGAAATTTAAAATGACGCCTTGAAAGGTCGATTAGCAAGAAAGAAGCCACTGCTCCAAAACCACCATTTAAATAGGCCAGCTTACAACTCTACATGAGGACAAAGATGTTGGGAAAATGTCCTCTGGATTGATTAAACAAAACTAGAACAGATTGCCTAATGTTATGTATGCAAGCCAAAGAACAACATCCCAGCGGTGAAGCATGGGGGTGGCGGCATCATGTTGTTTGGACGCTTTGCTGCAGGAGGGACTGTTGCACTGTACACACTAGATAGCATGATGAGGACGGTACCAGGCAGGAAGGTGAAGCTTGGGTGCAAATGGTTTTTCCCTTTTCAAGAGACAGTGACCTCAAGCATACTTCCAAAGTTGTGTGTAAAAGCAACAAAGTGACGGTAACCGAGCCCTGACCTCAAGCACATAGAAGATTTATGGGCAAAACTAAAAAAAAAAAATGTGTGTGAGCAAAAAAGGCAACCCGTGCTCCGGGAGGAATGAGCCAAAATTTCAGCAGTGTCTCAGGGGAAGCTTGTGTAATCTACCCAAGACATTAGCTAGCAGAATC
>JAOVVF010000048.1:6401535-6407169 GCA_028565595.1 Duopalatinus emarginatus
CACACACACACAGACAAACAGACAGACAGACACCTCGTTTTTTAGCTGTCTCTCACCACACTATCTACCTCAGAAACAGGATGTGAATCATGTCTTCAACCTGGTAAATCTACTGTCCATGCTCTCTCTCTCTCTCTCTCTCTCTCTCTCTCTCTCTCTCTGTCTCTCTCGCTCAAACTTTCTGTGCTGCATCCTGATCTAAATTTCACTTTCTGTCTTGCCCTGCAGTAACATTAGGAACAGCCAGTGCAACTCGGCCCATTTTTGCTGCTATCCATCTTTCTATTACACACACACACACACACACACACACACACACACACACACACACACACACACTTCCGAATGAGTCTCCAGTGTCACCAGGTGCCCGTCAGCAGAAAAGAACCTCTTTCTTGCACTTGAAAGGAATAGGACATTCTGACAATGGCTTCACTACCTTTTTCTCTACATATCAATGATAGAATGAATCCATCAGCACTTTTTTTTTTTTTTTTTTTACCAGGTCTGGAGGTCTGGATTGTGACGGAGGTTTTTAAAGTGGTGTGTTTATTATAACCAACCTGAAGTACTAAATATTCAAAACACATAAAAGATATTCATTCAGTCCCATGTTCCTACCATGTATTAGACTGGTGTACCAGTTTGACGCAATGTAAGGATATAGCAGTGTGAAGTCACAGTGGGTGCAGCCCAATATAGTGCTTTATAGGTGCTATAAAGTGCTTTTGTGTGTATCGGTGTTCCCCCCCGTGCCAGAGTTTTACTCTCGTCCTAAGCCTCATTCTTTTTAAGGTCTTTAAAAAGTTCACTTTTGGAATCAACTCTCCTGAAGCAGTCATATTTCTGCCAGACGGTAAAGATGATGGGGTTATGGGGTGAACAGAATGTGAAAATGCAGTTTGTAATCGTCAGCCTACCATCATGATCAGCGGCTCTTACGGTGTACTAACTTAATATTTTTCCGATCCAAGCTATTTTCGGAATGGTATACTCTAGAAGATTATTGTATTTCTGGTTAGCCTGGATTCTATGCTTCGTTCCAACGATGTTAACGTACGGCTGCTTCATGTAAAAGTTCTTTTTACCATAGAGACCTGATGGATTTTACGGTGAGTTTGTTGTATGTGTGAATTGAGATGGAGCCAAAATGGGGACACTAGACGGCTTTAAGGCTTTCCAACTACTAATGGGGTCATCGATCCCTCTTTCGGCTCTGTTCCAGGTTGACAAAACTCCATTTCTGGAGACCTACTTACCTGCAAAGTTCGTTCCAACACTATTCGTTGACACCCGCTGTGAGGGCCCATGTAAGTTTAGGGTTTTGAATCTGCCCAATTGGCACCTTCAAGACTTCCACACTACTTGATCGTTCGATAAGCTCGGTTTCTTTTGGCTCCATCCCACGTTTGCAAAGCTTCACCGTATTCCTAGAGACCTGCTAAATGTTTCCTAACCCTGTTTATACCTGCATCTGTTGGGATAGAGCGATTGTTAAGCACTCTGGAATAATCTGGAAGTCCTGACGCTGTCAGCTGGGTCATTAGCAGATGCCATTATCTAGCGATTATCTAATCTACAAGTGCTTTCTGGTCTCCGTGGAATTATGTATACTAATGCAAGCACAAACAAGCAAGGGTCTAAAAATACCATCAAGGTAGAACCCTGTTAGTGAGACATTAACTCAGTTGATTGGTACAGAGGTTGTGTTTCATTCCGCCTTGTTGGGAAAACATCCATTTGGGGAGCCGTTGTTGGTGCCAGAACGGAGAGGTCCTGATGTATGACTTGCTTGTCACTTGAAGCTTAACAGAGATTGTGGTTTAAGGGGAAAGTGGAGCAGATCGGGTTTAATTGGTGTTGTCAGGTACTTGGGAGCTGCTCTGTTTTTTTGGCCAGCATCTGTGTCTTAAATCCCATGCAAGCAGCTACATGGAGCCACTGGAGGGAATGCTGGGAGAAATTGAGGAGATTGGAAACGATGGAACACAGCTGCGTTTTTGATCATTCGCCGTGGTCCAGTAGCGCACAGGGGAGGACCTGAAAAGAATGAGCAGCAGTAGTCTAACATTGAGCTGACAAGGGGCTGAAAAAGCCTCCGGATTGGTCACCATTGGCAGAAATGACCAGTCAAGTCATCTTGAGAGATTATATTTTATAGTGTAGGATAGAATACACATTAGGCAGCAAATTGAGGGATCTTATTACATGGCCGTTCTACTTTTCTGCTGAGATAGAGTCACAGAACTGTAATTTCTGAAATGATAGAATAATGTCGCATAAGTAGGAAATCCCATGGTGTGGGGGCATGCAGAATGATGACATTATTGCTACTGTAGATAACAGTTACTCTATAAGATGTAAGATCCGATCGGCAGATCATTCAGCCCTTGAGTAATTAATTTGGGGGTTTGAATAGAAAGGAAATGACATGGATATATCTTTTCTATATATGAGAAAGTCTGCTATTCCCTGTCAGTGACTAATCTGTCAAACCTCAAGGTGTTAGGTTGGTTGGATGTACGTAAGAAATGCACGAGTCATGGATATTGTCATGGATAAAGAGCGTGATAGTGTAAGACATACAGGGGGAGTCAAAAGTTGCACCACATGTCACCATTTTTCCCATTGGAAAAAAATTGCCCTTGATCCAGTATGGCGGCTTTCAAGATGGCGGCCATGTTTCGGACATAGCCTAAAAGATAGGCCCCCCTCACCCGCCCTCTCACCCATTAATTACTGAGGTATTCAGATATATCATTTACTGTGTTTTAATGAGACTTAAATATAGGGTTATTGATATGAACAGGTTATCAACATACTGAAGTAGTGCTTCTTTAGGTGGGGACTTTTTCATTGGGCTATAAAGGCACCACCTAATGGACTCCCCCTGGTGATTTCACATTGTTGTAGATACTGTATAATATATCAGCTTAATTTCTATTAAATTGACAGAAAAACCCAGAGCTCGCTACGGAAATTCTTAGCTGTGAGTGATGTCACTGGAGGACAACAATGAATAGCGGTTCGGTAAAACATCCATTATGGCCGACTTCGACTGCGAATTTTCCCGTGCTGGTTCTTCAGATTCTGATGAAATTTTTTTAATTGTTGAAGAGTATGTATCTACAGTGACTGGATATCAAAACCAGGAAATTAAACCCTTTAGATTTGAGCCAGAAGGAAGGAAGAAGAATCAGTGCAATGAACAACTTGACCCAGTCGTCAGAATTGGGAATTCCAACTAATAAGAACTTTGTTATTCATTATATTGAATACTGGTCCTAAAAGTAAAAAAAAAAAAAAAAAAAAATTAAAAATGTACCTTTTAACATATCTATGTATTATTATTAATAATAATAATAATAATAATAATAATAATTATTATTATTATTATTATTAAAGATCCAGTAAGCCCGGCTTTCCACACCGCATAGTTGTGGTAATGTTCAGGTGTGAAATGAGCAGTACAGATGACTAAGTGAGGGGGTGGTCCTTTTCAATCTGTCTATTTAAAGTTAGCAAATTTAGTCAACCATTTGGATCATTTTGGATCTTTGGGCCACTTGTGCATGGGGGAGTTCCACTGTATATAGAATTACAACCGCCAAAAACAACACATCTATTTGTCACATTACTTTAAATGCATCTACTAGTATTGTTGTCCACCACTTACATCAGACACGCGATGCTACAAAAGTTTCCGAACAGCATGGGCGGAGCTAAACAACAATCTTTTAAGCCGTATTTCTTGAATTTGCAAAAAATAAAACGTTTCTGACTATCGAATATCTCTGTATTTGTGTGTTTGACACTTTCATATTAGGTGATGCTGAGCCTTTAAGGATTAGGGTGTACAAAAATGCTATTTAACACCAAAAGTCACATTGATTTTGTTTGAAATGCAGTAGAACTAGCACTTAAAACTAGCACAGTTGCCAGAACTAATGCCAGAACATTATGTCTTAATCTGTTCCTAATTCTTTTTTTTCTCGGCATCAGTCCAAAAGGTGTCCAGCACTATGTCAGAAAGGAACCATGACCTTTGTACCACACTGATATAGTATGCATGCTGTGGACGCACGCAAGCCCTACGCGCATGCTAACAATACGTAGCCACTTTTATAAGAACACACTGGCAGTTTACACAAGCCACCTACACATACAGACACAAAGCAAAACATGCCCCGATGGCCCTAAACATCTTTCAATGACCCGGTTCCTGCCCCGGCTGCTTGACATGGGCCTGGTGAATACATTACTGTCCTTGGCTTCCCTTTGATTTCATTATGCAGCTGTCTCCATCTTTCTAACCTCATTTAGCCTCGGGCGATTTCATTAAGTCACAGAGCAATGCCGCGTCGGATCTCATGAAATGGAATGAGTTTGTTTTAAGCGGTAAAAAAAAAAAAGTCCACTTGAAAGGTAACCGAAATATTCGTCTAAGTGGACTGAACCGCTGTTTGCTAATACGTTGAGTGGTGCTCTTGCTAAAGTTACATTTACATGGTGAATATGCAAGGTCACGTTTTTAAAGATTAAAGGACAATTTGATCGATTTGCATGCTAATTTTGCTAATTATATTAGATGCTAATTGGGCGCAACTAAGTTTTCCTTGTTATTAACGTTTAAGTTTAAACGTTACTCCATCACATCCTGATTACTCTGTCTTTTCAAGTTTTCCCCTGTTCTCTACCTCACAGCCGTTATCTTGCTTTCACATTACTGTTGGATTCTCCACCAAATCGATCGACCAGATCATTGTGTGGTACTCGATATGCACGTATTTGTAATTGGAGAAATGTGCGGGGCTGGTTTTTATAGATTATTATGTGGTGCTTAGGTCAAAGGAAATAAACCCAGACACTCAAACTGCAGTATCGCTCAAATAGGTGCAATCATTTGCACAATGTTTTACAATCCACACCATTTTATTAACAAGAGAAGTGAAAGGGAACCACTCGTTGGCCACTGTACTTGCAGACTTGCAGATTGCACACACACACATAGTGGCAATGAGCACATGTGCCTGAAGCAGTCGGCAACACTGTCCATGGTGCCCAGGGAGCAGTTAGTCTTGTCAGTTAGTTGTGTCCTGTCGGTTGCAGGGATCAAAATGGCAACCATCTGGACACAAGGCGGGTTCCTTAACCACACGCCCAAGGCCAGCTACTAACCCCATCATGACTCTTTGCTACAGTAATACAGGAGACCTCTGTTGTCACGCCCAAGACCAGCACTGTCCACAATTGAGTTAAGAACTAGTTCAATTCAATTCAATTTTATTTATATAGCACTTTTAACAATGGACATTGTCCCAAAGCAGCTTTACAGAAAAAATTAAAAGGGTTAAATATACATTTATAGAATTTTTAGAAATTTTATTCCTAATGAGCAAGCCGGTGGCGACAGTGGCAAGGAAAAACTCCCTAAGATAACAAAAGGAAGAAACCTTGAGAGGAACCAGACTCATAAGAGAACCCATCCTCATCTCGGTGACACAGAAGTGTGAATATAAAAAAAGTGCAGGTAGCCAGAGAATTAAAGTCTGTAATGTAATTCATGGTTTCTACATCTCTCCATTATGGTGTATTGTAGACTGTCCATGTCCATGGTGGGTCAGATGAGACTGC
>JAOVVF010000048.1:6411874-6424286 GCA_028565595.1 Duopalatinus emarginatus
TAGCATAACATGTGTTCGCCATTTTAATTGTAACATTTCACTTTAAAGCCTTATTCATTTACATAGATTAAAAAAAATGCGATTAATCACGATTAACTATCTAAAATTCTGAGATTAATCGCGAGTAAAAATTTTAATCGTTTGACACCCCTTATATATATATATATAACTTTTAACAAGATAATGGCAAGCATCGAAACGAACCCGTCTAGTCAAATATATGATAATTATGTTGCAGCTTGAATAATTTTATGTGCCGTTGTCATGTTGTCACCTCATAATTGTTCAGCAGTGTCATATTTATGCATCTGAATGCCACTGAGAAGCAGCAGGTCTAACGTGAAGGAATTATGCCGGCATTTCAGACAGAAAAACCCCTGGGTTTAACTGGTTATTAGCTACATTAGCATGTAAATGTGTTTTTGGTCAACGCTGAGCACCAGATGAATGTGACGATACAAAGCTGAAAGGCAGTCCATTAAATCAGGCTGGATAAGAAGTACTTGTTAAGATGGCTCACGTCCACAGAGAAGAGTTCGTGCCTCTAGAGATTTCATCAGCTTTCCTTTCTCTGAGGGGGAAAAAAAAGAAAAGAAAACTCGAAGCATTGCGGCAAATTCGCACCGACACGGAAAAAACAGCCATTCCGTTTCTATGTTATACTCTTGGCTAGAGAAGTTACCACTGGCTAACACAAATGATTATCAAGAGTAACATGTGGACAGATTGCTATGCTAATTTGCAGCCATGTGCTAGCCGCTGCCGGAGGACATGCCTAGATTGGCCTTGAAATGGCACAACTGCTATCGTCCTGGATCCTGATAATGCTCCAAGATCGTTTCTCACACCAGTTTGCCCGTTCAATTCTCCTGTCTCTCTTTATTTCCATAGCGTTCTCTCTCTCTCTTTCTCGCTTCCTCTCTCCCTCGCTCTTTCCCTCTCTTTTATTAGTGTGCTTTCAGTGTAGTCCTCTATTCTGCTTCCTAACATTATGCAAATTTTACAATCCTCTTCCTTTTTTTTTGTCAGCAAATGTCTGTTTCTCTGTGTCCATCTCTCGTTCTCCATCTGTCCGCCGTCTCTCCGATGCTGCTTCCTGCAGAGAAATGAGCGTTTTAGTGGTTTTAGCCCCAAAGAGGAAAGATTTTCGTGTCACTCTGACTAAATGAAAGACATCTCACATGCATGAGAGCCTGAAGATCATCAGGAATGTAGAGGGCTGTATAGCCCAGTGGACTGGCATGCTATTACGCAGATGTTGACTAGTCGAGGCAACATCACAGGTCTATTAGTCTGTGATCTGTTTCCACTAATACAGTATTTGAACTTAGTAGTGGGCAGTGTGGACACTTGCTCAGAGTGGTGGGCAACCCTTTCCATGGCACCCAGGGAGCATTTGGGCATAAGGGACCTTGCTCAAGGGCACTTCAGTCATGTCTAGTCAGTGTGTGGATCGAACCAGGGACCTTCCCTTAACCACAAGCCTGTACAAGACCCGGATATGTTACAGTCATTATCAAGTCAGCTTATCTTGCTGAGTCATGGGGTGTTGGAATCTGTCCCAGCTCTCAACGGGTTGAATGCAGGGAACACTCTACCTGCAAAGGTCACCAGTCCATCACGGGGCAGATACGTTCACCTGCACACTTAGTATCTCCAGTTTGCCTGACTGCAAGTCTTTGGACTGTAGGAGGAAACCCACACCCATGCAAACTCCCCCGGAAAGGTTACCTCGGTCACCTGACTGAGGAATCGAACCCAGGCCCTTCTTGATGTAAAGTGTAAGCAGTACCTGCTGTAATAGCCACAGGCCATAGTACAGGCCAAACACCAGGTGTGCGTAACAAGTCTGGAATAAGTAACAGGAATAAGAGGGTGTAAATAGACACAGAACAGGTGCACACATTAAGGAAACAAACCAATGACATGCAAGAGCCAGAGACTGGACCAAAATCAAACAAAAGTGCATAAGCATATGAAAAGGCTAAGTAATCACTAAGTAATATCAGGGTTATACAGTCAGTCCATCAGTGAGTCATTCTTTTGTCCGCTTAGTCTGTCCTGGTCATGGTTTGTCCAGCGCCCACTGGGAATCATTGGGCACAGGGTCTGGAAAACCCCTCTGGACTGGGCACCAATCCATTGCAGGGTCTATTGGACAAGTGGTTAAGGAACTAGTCTTGTGACTGGAAGGTCCCTGGTTCGATCCCTTCACAGGGCAAGACATGACTGAGGTGCCCTTGAGCAAGGCACCTAACTCCCCCAACTGCTCCCAGGGCACTGTGGTTTAGGGCTGCCCCCTGCTCCAGGCAAGTGTTTTCACTACCCCCTAGTGTTCACAGGTGTGTGTGTGTGTGTGTGTGTGTGTGTGTGTGTTTCACTGCACGAATGGGTTAAATGCGGAGGTCACATTCCTGTGTTCAAACACAGTAGGCAAATAGTTCACTTTCACTTTCACATCACTTGTGAAATAGTAAGTAGCAGCTCAGTGGTTATGATGTTGTGCTTCTGATCAGAAGGTTATCAGTTCAAATCCCACCACCACCAAGCAGGCATCCTTGAGCAAGGCCCTTAACCCTCAACTCTTCAGCTAGCTTAACGCGACAAATGCAAGTCGCTGTGGATAAGGGCGTCTGCCAGATGACGTTTTTATTCATATTTTACTGTACCTCTGAGGACATTCGCTCCACATGAATAGTCTTATTTCACTTCGAGTACACATACAGAACGTGCAACCTATTTGCTATTAATATGGTAATCTCCCTGAAGAACAAAAGGAGAGGGCTACTGTACTCTTCCAGGAGAGAACATTCGAAACGCAGCAAGCCGCGTGATTAAAACAGCAAGACTCAGAAGACCCGCGGGAATAAAAAACTCCCATAAAGATATACATGGGTTATTCATAGCAGCATTGAGTAAAAAAAAAAAAGATCCATCTTGCACTAACTCCAAGAGCAGCATGACTTCCTGATGAGCTGAAGACTTTGAGCGTGCTGAGCAAGGAAACAGCTTTCACATAGCTATCCCAATGAATCAGACCCTTAGATCTGTCTTAAGAGGATACACCCTTCAGTTTTGACCTGGTGAGGCTGGACTCCACAAGACCTCTGAAGCTGGGCTGTGGTATCTGTTGCACCACGACATTAGCAAAGGATCCTACTGTGGATAACTCGGAGGCTTTTTCCACCCGTAACACGCTGCCAGGTAGGTAGTTAGCATGGAAAAGCTTGCGCGACACGTACTGAAGTGTCTCTCCGCATTGTGCCGTCGCCACAGTCCCCCTGCAAATGAGACATACACTGTCGTGAAAAAGAACTCTTCCTTCCAGTCACTGTGAAAATGCTAAACTTTCTTTTGCTTTTCTGCTGTATTTTTTATTTATATTTTTCTTTCTTTTTTTTTTTTTTTTTTTTTTTTTTTTGGGGGGGGGGGGGCGGGGTAAAAACCGCATCTAGCTCCACATTGTAGCTGTGCCAGCATTCCTACCTCAGCAAAACGAAAGATGGCGGTTTATCTTGCCCGGAATTTAGAACTTTAACCCCAGACAAGGTCCGTGTTCAGATATACATTGTTTTAATCACATTGTATGTTTAATATTGTCATTTTCAAATCTACATCAATGCAAATGTTATTGGTTCAAAAAGAACATCCACATAATTAATGACAAGTTTTAGACGGTGCTCCATTGTGACTTGTCCTGCGGGCGACACACATGGTCCACGCGTGCGACCAGGTCCCCGCGGGCACCGCGTTCACTACATTTAGGCTAGCCTTTTGTCCTCCTAGCACATCAGTGATCTCTTGGGTATCCATGACCCTGTCACCTGCTGCTTTGGATCCAGTCATCTTCGCATCATGATTTGGTCAAAGTCACTCAGATCCTTACACTTGCCCATTTCTTCTGCTTCCAACACATGAACTTTAAGACAATAATTGTTCCAGTGCTGCCTAATGTACCCTATTCTTTGATAGGTACTTTTGCAACAAGCTAATCCCTGATGTTCTCTTCACTTGTTAGTGGGTTTGTGGTGTTATTGTTAGGGCTGATAATTGGCGTAAAAACTGGTATACCAGCCAAATACTTGAGCGGTCTCCTCTGGACACGTAGGACTGCGTAATAAATATTTTGTAGGCAGTGAACACCATAACGGTCCACAATTCTAAGACCCGGTGGTGTAGGTGGGAATAAACCCCAAACTCAGGTTAGTTTTCCTCCAACCATAATTTGGTGGCGCATTGTCCTATTGGAAAAGGTCAAACCAATCAGAATGAATCTAGAACAGGTGTATCTCTCAGAACAGAGGCACACATAGCGTAAACGTACCAGGGGTCTGCTGGAATGCCAGCTAAACAAACCCGTTATCATTATGAAGCCTCCACAGACGTCTGTCGCTTTATGTTCACACTTGCGGACACAGTCAATGACGCGCATATGTGGCAATCGACTTGTCTGTACCAGGCACTTAAGTGTGTACACGCATACATGTGAACAAACGCTTGTTCCGTTTTCCAGTTTAACTCCACACATAATTTCATATCGGAAAAATCATTATCAGGAGATTGTTTTGAGTAGCAACGTTGGCAAACGATTTCTCATAAGAAATAAAAATAAAATACCTGAGACCGTTCTGTAAAGGAGGGGTGGGAAAAAAAGTCATTGCAGGGGGAATGGAAGGTGACAAGTGAGGAATTGCAATTTGTCTAGGATGGTTGCGTGGCAAAAAAAAAAGGGAATGATGGCGGTGAAGAAAAAAGCGATGTGAAATTTCTACAGTTTGAGAAGGGCTACGTTGTAATTGTTACAAAATAACAGGTCTTCCTGGATGTTCCCAGTATGCGGTGGTTGGTCCCTATGAAAAGTGGTCCAGGGAAGGCCAACATGATCACTGGCACCCAAAATTCACTTATGTGCCTAGGGAATTTAGGCTAGACCCGTCTGGTCCAATCTCATAGAAAAGCACAGCAGGATCTGTTTGATAAGTCTTAGTGCCACGGAACACCTTTAGGTGGCTCGTGGAGTCCGTGCCTCGATGGGGGTTCAGAGGCGTTCCGCCAGGCAGTTTTAATATTATGGCTGATCTGATGGGTGTCGGTGTAGCTGCGACATAACAGGATTGATACCAGAATTGTTATGATTTCCAAGATATACACACTGCCTGTGTGTCCCTCTAAAGGCAAAGCTAATATCCACATTTCACCCATACTGGATTACTTGGCAGACAAATGGGTGTCGGCTACACCTTAATACAACAGGGTCCTGTAATATAATACGTAGTACAAAAGCACGAATTGCACCAATCCCAGTCTCTCTCTTTTGCTTTCTCTATCCTTGTGTACTGGCACCTTTGTATAATGGGATTTTCGCTTGGGTAATAGCATTTCTAATGAAAACATTGTGCAGGGGTTTCTATATATTATATGTAGCACCGTGATAGAAACGTAGCATAACAAGGTTGCCAAGCGTGAGAAGAACCTAGCGAGGAATGGAAAGACCGAAGCCTTCGTATATATCATAGCAGGTGATGGAAATTCTTTTTCTTTTTCTTTTTTTTTTCCTCCGTCTGACTGCCACCAATAGAAGGGCTGTCTTCTCCTGAAGGGCTCTGAAGTGTTTCTGGGTGTGTGCTTGTGTGCTTGGATGCTGACTCGAACACATCACTGTAAGAAAAAGGAGAGGGAGAAGTGTGTTTTCTGGAGGACAAAAAAAATACAGACCTGACACCAGAATGCTTTTCAAGTCTTCGAGCTGTCTGTTGGATCGCTCTTTCTGTCTTCCCCTTACTCCATTTAAGGAGGAAGTATCCCACTGAGCCAAATACAGAATCAGGACATATCAAGATGCCTCTCGAGCCCTGTGATTTTTTTTTTTCTCATAAGCACAACTATATTTGGCATATGCACTTATAGGGGTTGCTAAGGGGTTTGTTTAGCTGGCATTCCATGGGACCCCTGGTACATCTACAAATGTCTCTGACAGCTGTACTCTATGTCCATCCTTTCTACATTTACAGCATTTGGCAGACGCTCTTATCCAGAGTGACTTACAAGGTTACTGGTCTTACAGGTAGGCCAACGTAGTGTTGGGAGTCTTGCCAAAGGACCCTTATCGGTAAAGCACAGACTGGTTGCCCAGAATGCGAATCAAACCCAGGTCTCTCATGTTACCACTGTACCACACCAACAACTGACACTCAGTCATGTCCTGCATTCATTCTGAAGGATTTGGCCCCTTCCAACAGGACAACGTGCCACCACACACATCCACAGATGCCAATTTGTAGTTAGAGAAACACTCATGTGAGTTTAAGGTATTGCCATTGCCACCTGAATCACCAGATCTCAATGCTATGGAACATTATCTGGGATACGATGCAAGGCGTTGTGGAACACTGAACTCCTACACCTTGGAATACAATAGAATTGTGGAAGCGTCCTGCAGGAAGTACAGTGTTCACTGATTACAGAATAGTTCCGCAAGCTCAGGGAGTCTAGTACCTACCAAGTACTTGACTGGTGTGCCAGTTTTTCGGCACCAGCAGGTTTGGGAATGCCAAACCCCCAAATTCAGATGACCAGGGGTCCCATGGACTGCCACCTCCACAAACCCCATACCATTATAAAGTTGTGCCAGGCTATATAATGTGCCTAGGTTCTTCCGTACCAGTTTCATCTGCCACTTATAAAGAGTCATCCACCTGCTTGCTGGTGGACCACATCTTGTGCTTGTATTACAGGCTTCAAAAGGCACTCCATCTCAGTATGTATGTAATTTTATTCAGAAGTACTTGTGTAACTTCAAGGGACTCAAAGATCTAAGAGATCCTCAGTGGTGAAAGTGGTGAGAGCATCAGCTTCAAGTCTAAAAGGCCCCCTGTCTCCGTTCTTCCTGGGAAGATCTAAAGATCTAGATTCAGGGGGGTCTTTGAATGGCACATTGTTCAAGCTTTCTGAAATGGCGTACACTTTCTTTTTGGACCCTTTATTCTTAATAGGGAACCTCAGCTGTTAAAGTTGAGTGGAACTTTTTATTTATCAGTCACAATTCTATGAATCAGGGAATAAATCCTGAGATGAAGATCGAATGAGTCGGCCGGGTAAACTCTGGCCAGCTAACATAGAGACTCCCCTAGAGAGAGGCCATCTGCATCAAAAAAAAAAAAATAGAGATGTGGACCATGTAAGTTAGAATGACTAGAAGGAACAGAGACCCAACCATAAATAAGGAGTTTATGGCCATGAATGTCGACCTCGATCGCCAAACAAAGAGTGGTATTGATCCACAATCGAGCGACACCTTTAGCAAAATGCAGTTTGCAAGGCTTCCCTCAGTCAAATCCTAAACTAAAGACCAAACGTCTGCATGGTGTTGTAGAGGGTAGTCTTGCTGTCTTGCAGCTGTATATATATCCTGAACTTTGGGTCCGTGTGGACACATATTGAGACTCCTTGTGTCCTCAGTTATTAGGACTGTAAAAATATGATGGTGCATGGACTCCACAAACAAACATCATAATTCCTGCAGAATACTGAGATGCTGAGATCTGGTGATTTTGGTGGGAACTGCAAAACCCAAAACTGAGCCAAGTGTTCCCCTTAAGATAATTTGGTGTCTCTAGATATGTTTTTTCCTCTTGGAGGAGGCCAAAACCATCAGAATGGATGCAGGATATGAACAAGTGTAACTCATCAGAAAGGTGGTGCACATAGTATTCACGTGTCGTCCCAGAGGTCCTGTGGAATTCCAGTCAAACAGACTCTTTACCATTATGAAGCATCCATTGATGTCTATTACATTTGTATGCACCAGCAGAAGTAACCAGTGGCGTGCATAGGTGGCATTGCTTTGTATATTGCAGTAGCCTTTTTTCTGGGAGCTCAGTGTATATGCTACAGACATGTACCCTGGATCCACAGTTGCCCCACAGGTATGAAAACTTTTTATCGTTTGTACTTTCTTTGCTCTGTTAGGATATGAAGAGAGAAAAATCTAGTATAAATAGTAAATGTGGGTGGTGAAGCCTATTGAGGTGAGCATATGTTGTTCCACTTCAGAAGTTAATGGAAACACAGTGATTTACATTTCCTTTTGACAGCTGCTCAGAAATCCACTTCAGATTGCTGAAGCATTGGTACAGGAACAATCCTACTGTGGAATATTACTTTCGGCCGTTATTACCTTAATGCCTGCTGATGCACATTTAGTTTCCTTTCCAAAAACCGTCCAAAGGCCTCAAATGGAGCAGACAGCAATTTTTCATAGCTACAGTCTTCCAGCTCGTTCCACTGGGGGAAATCTTTAAGGTTCTATGTAGAGGCCTGTGAGAGAGTTTTGTTTTTAGTCATGGTTTGTGATGGATCTCTATAAAAAGGCATTTCAGGAAAATTTGAGAAACAAAAGTGCTAGTATACACTGAAGTGCCAGAAAAAAATGTGGTGGCTCCATGACAGTATGGGAATTGTTTTAGCTGGGACACCTGGTATGTCTGGGAGCATCTTTGACAGGAGAACACTATGTGCTAGAGAACTGCGCGGGACTGTTTTCTTCATCCTGCTACCGCCAGCTCCTGCCGAATTTCTGACTATTACCGCCCGCGACCTCAACGTGTGTGAAACGTGTCGACTCATTTCCACAATGTTTATGTCCACTCCCGCCCTCAACCCGCAAAGCTATGAGAATTATTCCTGCACATTGATTGAGATGCATTGATTTTTGTGTCTTCTCCCATATCGCAAAAGACAATGTAATATAGGCTATTAATAACAAGATTCTTGGGGTTTGTTTCGTTTTCCTGGCCTGCATAGTTTTTGACGCACTTGTCAGGAATAGCGCTCCAATTTCGTTATTTTTTTCATTCTCTGTATTTTATATATTTGGAATTACCTTTAGGCTAAACTCTATAATCCTGCAGTGTTTTGTTTTAGCTGCCCATTTCCGCCTGTGGAAACCGCCCATTCCTGCGGGATTTGCATTGGGACCTAATCCCAGTGAAGACCTCTACTACAGTGCCTCCTTTCTGAAGAGTAACACCCGCTCTTGGCCTGCATCCATTCTGATAGGATTGGCCTCCTCTAACAGCACAATGACTAGAGACACCACACTATCTTCGTCTTAGTTTGGGGTTTGGTGATTCCCACCTAAGTCACCAGATCTCAGCGTCATCGAAGACATCTGGAATGCCATGTGGAACACATAGATCCTACACCTCGGAATACAGCAGAATTGTAAACCGGTCTGCAGGAAGTATGGCGTTTATTGCCTATGGAATATTTCTACAAGCGAGTCCGTGCCCCGTAGTGGACCTACCAACTATTTTTTTTTCTGCCACTTTATTGTGGTTCTGATATGTTTTGGCCTTGCTAATGGAAACCTCAGAAACATCAGACCACCATCAAATGGATATCATTAGTGCTCATTGCCATGTGTTTCTCACACCAGTACTGCTGTAAATTGGAGATTGGATTGGTGGCCTGTTTCTCAACCTGATGATCATAATGAGGAGTTTAAAGGAACGCTTTTGAGGGGCTTATTCAGGGGTAGATTGGTAAATCTATTGCCTTAAACACTGAGCTACCACTACCCAACCATCTTGTGCTTGCTCTTCCGCTTGCTTCTGCCCGTCCCTGGACAACCACCCAAATAAAAGGTGTTCAAAGCATCATAGACTGTCGCGATGTTCTGAGGGCGGAAATGCATGCCTAGGTTAGCATCCACGGCTCCCGGCTACATGTGGTTCCATGGTGCGTTGTCAGGATTCAAACCCTTTGATCTGCTGATGAGATTCAGGCGGCTGTCAGCTTGTTGATTCATGTCTGGTTCCTTTTGGTTATCCAAATTCAAATAAGTAGAAAACAGACTTATCTCTTCATTTGTGAAAATAACTGCCCGGGCGCATTGCTGAGACGCTCGGCGAACTGACAGAGCTTTTCAGCAGCGACAGGATGAGCGAAATTGATCGAGTTTTATTTCTGATCCGTATAGCCGTGGCCACAGCTGTTGATTCTTAAAGTCCCTAATATCTGCTCGGCGCTGATCCCTTGGTGGTACCTTTCCTGTAATGAACCAGGTAATGGGGGTCTAGTACTTGACTGAGCATGACAACAGATGGGCTGCAGTCAGTAATTGCATGACTAGAAAACTTTTATAGAAAACTTTTGCACGTTGTTTTCCGAATAATGATTAAACAAAGTCTCTCTCTCTCTCTTTTTTTTTCTCTCTCTCTCTCTCTCTCTCTCTTTTTTTTTCTCTCTCTCTCTCTCTCTCTCTCTCATCCCTGTTAAACCCTCAATCAAAGCAAGGCTCAAAACTATATGAAAATTGTCTTCCTCTCCACCTTTATCTCGTGCTGTCAGATGGAAGTGTGTGTATGTGTGTGTGTGTGTGTGTGTGTGTGTGTGTGGCATTAATAATGCAGTGATGATGGGAAGCTGACAGTGAGCTGGAGCTTCTCATACACACTAGGACATAAAGAGAATGCCAACACACTCTGCTACAGCATCAAGTAGGCATTATAAAAATATAACATGACTGACAGCTGCATTTTCTTCTTACACTATACCTCACGAACGCGCCCGTTATTAAGGCGGAGTGGTGGGTGGGGGTGGCGGTGGGGGTATGTGTGTTGTATTTAATACCGCTCTATGTAAATGAAGTGAAGTGAACTACTCTTTTGACCACCGTGTTGTGGAATTAACCTCCGCATTTGACCTATCAATGGACTGAAACACACACAGAGAGATGGGAAGACCGTAAAAAGAGTGCCTGGGGATTAGTGCCTTGCTCAGGGTCGTGTCATTTGCATGATCGAACCAGGCTGGTTCCTTAACCACAGGCTTCCGGCTGCCCCCAAAAGTGGCTCCTTTGTGTTCATTGAAAAAATTTGAAAAACGAATGTATCCCAACGGCATCACCTTAGTTATACACACCTTATTTTCTGGTAGTCATGCGGTGGTAGATCAGCAGCGTAGATTAGAAGCGGGATTATACTGAAACAGTGAATATTCTGATACGAGCCTTTGTAGCACATTTATTGCCTGGAATAAAGTTTCCTACAGTGTTCTATAATGTTAAATTTAGTTTACTATGTAAACTGATATAAAATATGCATAAACCTGGAAACATAAAATTGTTATATTGGCTATAAACTGATTAAAAGTTATCTATAATGTCGAAAAATAAATGTGTTATATGTGTCTATTAACTTTTTAAAAATCTATATTTAAATACATCTATAAAACGAAACATAAAATTGTTATATGTAGCGATAAACTCATAAACTGATACATAAACATTGAAACACAAAATGTAGGTATTACTTATACATAAAATTGTGTATCTATAAATTTAAAAAAAACATACACACTGATGCATAATAATAATAATTTATGTAGTTGTAGGACATTTAAAACTTTTTATTTTTTATTTAAAAAATCGTTTTGATGTAAGATGTTTTAAACAACAACGCTGTTGTCGTTTTGAAGATAATTAATTAAGCTACAGGTTTACAGGCAGAGCAGAGCCACCTGACACTTGATTAAAGATGCAAGGACAAGCCAAGAAGTAAAATATGACATGATGTTGATAACTGGGAAAGTTTTTCACCTTTTTGTTCAAAGCGCGATTTAAAAGTATTTGAGTATTGTTTATTATTTGATTATTCTGGATTTCTCAAATCTGATTGGTCAGAAAGTGAAAATGTAATTTATATACGTTCTGATACGTTATTGATTCTTCTGTAACAAGCCATTCGTGGAGACGATGGATACTTTGATTGAGTCAATTGCAAATGTGTGTAAATCGTTAATAAGATGATATTTTAGTAAGGATGTTTAGATTCAACATTTATGAAGTGTATTTTTAAGTACATTTATGTTTTGTGGAAAAAAGAAGCATGAAGCAACAACTTTTAAGTATTCTGACATCTTTGCGGCTTCTCGCTAACATTACAAGCTGTTTTTTTGTTGTTGTTGTAGTAAGTATTACCAGAAACAAAATTGTTTTCCAGAATGTTCAACAACATTAAATGTGTCTATAAACTAGTAAAAGAGGTTTTATGCAGAAATAAAGGATAAAAAGTTAAACATAACTCCAAAAGTTGGTATATGTAGTTATAAACTGATAAACTGATTTATACAAATTGGTATATAAAATTGTTGTATAGCTATAAACTGAGAAAAATTGCACACAGAAACAATAAATAAGATTGTTTAATGTAGCTATATTAACTGCAAACAAAAAATGTTATATGTAGCTGTAAAATTAAAAATATTTATTTTATTATAAAAATTATTATAAATATTGACATTTGACATGCTGTCAAACGATTAAAATTTTAATTGCGATTAATCTCAGAATTTCATATAGTTAATCGCGATTAATCACATTTTTTTAATCTATGTAAATGAATAAGGCTTT
>JAOVVF010000048.1:6424386-6434569 GCA_028565595.1 Duopalatinus emarginatus
CAATTGTTTTTCACAAAGTATTTAGTAATAAAAGTATATTATTATTATTATTATTATTATTATTTCACCTGATATTCGATTAATATCTTCTCCTACAGCTTTCAAGTAATCCACATGGGAAAAACATTTAACCGTCTGGAATCTTAGGAAGACGTGTGCTTGTATACATTTTTTAGAAATGTTCTTGCCTTCTACCTCACTTTTTTCACTTTTTCACTATTCTCTCTCTCTATATATATATTCATCTAGATTGAGGTGTGGAGTGGGATTACTCTCTCATTTTTGTAAGTGCACTCAACCAAAACAATCAAAAACTTTGACAGAGAAACCGGACTTGTTTTTCTTCAACCAAGCACACTAGAGATAAGTGCGATCCCTTCTGGCTAATGAAATACCTGCTTGCTTCATGAGTATAAAAGGAAATATGCTGCACACTCGCATAGAAGACTGTACTCTCATTCCCTACATGTGAGAGAAAGAGAAAGCCTAGACTATAGAAGGAGCCAGACCTAATCGATGTGCTGCACACAGCTATGATGTAATAATACTTTACACATTTGAAATAGTTCAAAAATAAAGTATGCTGGTCTAAAGTTTATGTACCTTGTACTACAAAACAGCCCACCTGAACTTTAAATACAAATGCATGTAAGTGAGAAAAATGAACAGTCGATTACTTGGAGTACCTGAAGCTAGTGCAAATACACCAGGATTCAAGAAATTGAAGCCAGAAGAGCCGTGTAGTATCAGTTGTAAAACTGTTGAAAGACAGTAAGTACAGTAATCAGTATGGACACGATGAAAAGAGAACAAGGCAAATACAATTCACAAACACAAGAGTCACTGCTCAGGTAAATGCTGGCAGAACAGATGAGTCTATAGTCGGTGTTTAAACACAGGAAGTGACTTTGCTGTAAGGACATCTAGGGGAAGTTTATTCCATCACCTTGGTGCCAGGACAGAGAAGATTTTGGATGTTTGCCTCCCAGTGCGTCTTGGATGATGGATGGTCAAGTCGGGCCGTACTCGCAGCGCGAAGGGCTCTAGGTTCTAGGCTACAGTAAGCCAGTGAAGGGTTTGGCAGGTACAACCCTGCAAATACAATCTTTAACTAACATTGGTTCTCCCATAGGTTCTCCAATGGTTAGTTTGATGAGAACCTTCTGCCAGCATTTGAAGACGTGTCGATAAATGGACGGTTATTCAGTCATAAGGATTCTCCAAAAGTTTCTTGTTTTGTAGCAGTTAAGGGAATGTTAATACAACTAAACTGGAGCGTTCTTCAAAGGTTCCTCAAAGGTTCCCACATTACAAACGTTCCATATGCAAGAAAAACCTGTCAGTATAGGAAGACTGAACAACCCTTCAAGGAATGTGTTTGTTTTGATGGGTTTGGTCTCTTCTAACAGGACAACGTGGCACCAAAGTATGGTTAGAGGAATCATCTGAGTTTGAGATTTTGCCAATTCACACTAAAATCAGTCAGAATTGGCGACCGTGCTGCAGGAAGCATGGTGTTCATTGTCTAAAGAATATATCCACAAGCTTGTGGAGTCCAGGCCTGTCTGCTCACATGGGGACCTGCCAAGTATTAGATGGGCGTACCAGTTTTTCCTGCACTTCATTGTCGTTCTTTAAATAAGCAAACGTATGATAAGAAAAGCCCAATAAAGGGTTAAAGTGGAGCCTTTTTTAAAATCACCGATCCTCTGTGTGCTGTTCCCCGTTTAGCCGTGGTGGTGAATTAAGGCCTTATTTGTTGTTTACAGATTTTCATTGGAAATTTAAACCATTAAAATGATGAAGCTCCACAATTCCGCGCAAAGCGGCAGGGAAATAAACGTACATTACACAGAGCTTTACTGCCTTTCTTGGCTGCTATTTTATGCGTGATCAAAGAGATCCTCAGCAACCCTTCACCTCCATTAACAAATCTTTTGTTCGGAGAGAAATAAAGGGAGGGAGACTAAAGAGAGAGAGAGAGAGAGAGAGAGAGGGAGAAAGGTAGGGAGAGAGAAAAAATTAATCGTTCAGCCTTGATACTCGTGCGTTTTGTCATGCCACGGCGCTTTTAAATTCTCCATTCCGATTGGCCAGAATGGGTCGATTAGTTTTCACTAACAGCAGCCTGGACGCTGGAGAAAAATAAATAAATTAATTAATTACAAAACAGGCTGTAAAGTTCAGAATTTTTATAGTTGCTGTAATTGAGCAAACTTGTTTCTTAGTCATTCTAGAACATGGGTAAAAAGTGTAACTATAAACGGATACCAAAAAAGGAATAAAAACATTTTGAAATAAATAAATGAGTGCATGAGCTCAGTTCAAGACGAATGGATGGACGAATGGATGGATGGATGGACGAATGGATGGACGAATGGATGGACGGATGGATGGATGGATGGATGGATGGATGGACGAATGGATGGACGAATGGATGGACGGATGGACGGATGGATGGATGGACGAATGGATGGATGGATGGACAGATGGATGGATGGATAGATAGATAGATAGATAGATAGATAGATAGATAGATAGATAGATAGATAGATAGATAGATAGATAATCACTGGAGAAAACTGCTGCAATATAAAAGACTTCAACAGGCTTCAAGGAAAATTCTGGACATCAGAGTGGTGACAGTATCTCCACTTCATCACCACTAGGTTGGTGATGGTCCCCCCACACCAATTGGTTAGGTCCCCTTACATTTGCCCGGAGCAGGTGGGGCAATCTTGGAAGGGTGGGACGAAGGGTGAGGGTGGGGTTGGTGCCTTGCTCAAGGGCACGTTAGAGGTGAAAAAGGAAAACTTGAAGAAAAATACAGATAGATTTAAGGGATACTGTTCATGGTGCAGAAGGAAAGAAAGAGAGTTTTTTTTAACTTCTACGAGGTGAGTCAAAAATGATTAACTCGCAGACGAGCACCTAACAGGACGACGATTGTATTCAGACAGTGGTGTGTTCAGGGCTCGCAGCTCAGCCTAAAACATTTTTAATGAGGGAATATGAAAGTTGTTGGGCAAATTGTATTGCAAAGCAGGGAGATTATGTCTAAAAATAACGTCTAGCTAAATAAATTAATAAATAATCAGTTTTAAATGAAATCCCAGTGAAATTCA
Source organism: Duopalatinus emarginatus (assembly GCA_028565595.1). NCBI lineage: Eukaryota > Metazoa > Chordata > Actinopteri > Siluriformes > Pimelodidae > Duopalatinus > Duopalatinus emarginatus. The sequence continues at coordinate 6,427,512 of JAOVVF010000048.1, forward strand.
GGTTTAAAACAGGTGTTTAGTGCTACAATCTGTGTATATAGCCATCATGGTCTGGCCAAGGATAAAACCAATTAACTGGCACTTGAGTCTGTCTCTGCTCATGTACTTAAGAACAGGAAGGAAGGAAGGAATTAATTAATGAATGAATGAATGAATGAATGAAGGAATAAATGAAGGAAATAAAGAAGGAAGGAAGTCTAAACGGAACTGCTGATTGGTCGGCTGCTGTAACGACCCTTGTGACATCATCAAATAATTGAAATGAAAAAAATCTCGCAATTGCATCTGAATTAGTTTAAATATAAATAGATATTATAATTAAATAAAAAAAAACAAAGCACACCTCAGGCTAAAAGTGGAGATAATGAGAAGATGGATATTGAGGATCGCCACTCCATGTTCGGCTAATTGTCTGTCTCGTATACGCGTGTGGCCGACTGTAAATTAATTACAGCATAGTTTTCTTTTTTTAATTTAGTTTACACTTAATTAGAGTTCCTATTTGATCCCCCTATTTAATTAGCAGCGTATTCCCAGGGGTATCCACGGCTCCACACTATTGTGAACGTCTAAAGAAAGAGGGAATGAATTACCAGACGGTGAGTCAGGATGGAGACGCCAGTTAGCGTTTGATGTAGAACCTGACTGGTATTCCCAGTTCAGGACTGTAAGGGATGAAGCGATGAAGCCGGCGGGATTTCACTGCCTTCCCGATGTGTGCTGATTGGACGGCTGGTGTAAAGACATCCATGGCATCATTGAGTAGTTGAAAAGAAAAGCCTAATCTGAGTTTGTTTGAAAATAAACAAAGATTGCATCCGCGGATGGCAGATAGAGGGCGCTAGTGTGTCATCCATACAGGTGAAAATTATATTATGTGTATATTTATATTTTGTATAATTTTTACTATCTAATAAATAACTGCTTATTTGCAGTTTGAGTATGTTACAAATGTAAACATCGCTTTCTTTTCATTTATGTGGCCATGTGTGACGATTAGCAATTGGTTAAGAACGGTTAACAGTTAGCTAGCAGTGTGACTTTTTAAACGTTTTCATTAATATAATTAAATATTTTTAACAATTCTACTCACTTCTGTATAAATTGCTGAAAGCTGCTATATTTGTTGAACCAGAAATAATCATCCAAAAGTTGATTATTTCAATAACATCGTGTCCTTTTGATTTAAACTTTGATTTTGCACTTGTATCCATGTTTCATGTTACATTACATCCATAATACAAGGCACTTCCTGTTCTCACTTCTTAAAAGTTCTGTTATAATCATGCTATCCATTTTCACTGAAGATAATAAGACAGAAACATCATGGTTGCATCCAATAATACAATGAGAACATTCACTTTACATTCATTAAGGAACCTACCCTGATTCTGTCCATTTTAGCTCCGCTTATATTCCTTATATGGTCAAAGCTTCCTGTTGCCCATTTTAGCTCCTATCATATTCCTTATATGGTCAAAGTTTCCTGTTGCTCTGCTAATTAGTTGTACCTTTTGCCACATTTGGTCACAGAATCTGGTTTATTTTATTTATTTATTTATTTTAATTATTAACGTTCTCATTTGTGATTGGTTCTTTCTGGGTCCTACTTGAGCTTTGTGTCTTTTCAAGATAATAAGACATAAACATTATTTAGTATTTATTAATGTACAAAAATACTTACTGAACATATATTCCTTATAAGGGCAAAGCTTCCTGTCGCCGATGCCGGGTCTTCATATTCCTTATATGGTCAAAGCTTCCTGTTGTGATTAACTGCAAGTTTGTCTGCTAATTAGTTGCACCTGTTACTTTTCTCATTTCCTTATATGGTCACAGCTTCTGGTTTTTAATAATGCTCTCATCTGTGATTGGTTCTTTCTGGTCCTTGCTGTTTGACCTTGATGTCATCCACACTTTCATCTATCTGTAGCTACGTTACATGTTATGTAACATCCATAATACCAGGTACTTCCTGTTTCTCACTTGTTGAACATTTTTTTTTTTTTTCGAAGACACGTATTAATATGACAAAAACATTTTTTACCGAAACAATTGACCTGCTCATTAAGAAACCTAATATATGCATATTCCTTATATGGTCAAAGCTTCCTGTTGTCATTATCCGCCACTCTTTCTGCTAATTCCATGCACCTGTTGTCCCTATTTGGTCAAGGTCTTCCTATGTCATGATTGGCTGTCTTTGGTCCTCGCTTGAGAATTGTGCACAGTGCTAATCAGGCAGTTATGGTGTATTTGACCTTGTTATCGTCCACACGTCTACATTATAAAACCTGTGGAATATTCCGGGTCCTTCTTCGGCTAATTAGAGACGTGTCCATGCAGTCAGGACAGCGGGAATCGATATGTGGGGCTACATACTTTTTTCTTTTTTTTTTTTCTTTCAGCACACCAAAGCCTAGTACTTGTGCGTGCGAGAGAGAGAGAGAGAGAAGTAGCTGTAGCAGATCAGTAATTAAAGAGCTATTTCGCTCGCCTGTTAAAAAAAAAAAGAAGAAGAAGAAAAAACCTCATCTCCGATTCTCGCTTTCGTCTAACGACGGGGTGAGAGATAACGATGATGGTGATGAGGAGGATTCAAAAGCGAATTATATGCTCTCAGTCTGGTAAATGGGCTTTCGAGCATTAATTACTTTTGGGTGGAGAGAGCAGACGAGTGGAGATCATAAAGAGACGTTAGGATAGAGAGAGAGGGAGAGGACGAGGGAGGGAGAGATGGCAGGAGTGGAGGAGATAATGGAGTCTCTGGCTGCAGTAAGTCTCATATAAAACACACTGATAGAAAGAGCTAGTCTGCTCCATTTACTGCTTTTGCAAGCTCACACACATCAACACACTCACACACACACTTAGTCACTCACACACTGTAATTCCTCCCACTGACACAATCTCGTCGTCTCTTCTTTCTCACACTTCCTCCCTCTTTTTCTCTCAAGTTCTCACTTGCCCACTTTCTATCCATCCCCCAGAGTGTTGTGCGCACACTAAAGCACGGACTGAAACACACACATTTCTTAAATGTGTTTTACTTCGCGGTGCTTATCAGAAACATTGGAACCACTTAACCACACGTTCACACTAGCAAATGGTGAAGCAACAAGTGGTCATTAAAATCTCGGTGTATGGCGAAGAACAGCTCCAGGGATCTGCGGTTGGGGGTTCGATCCAAACCAAGGAATCAGCCTTGGGATCAAGAGGCTTGCTAACCATCAAGACTTGACTGAAGTGCCCTTGAGCAAGATGCATAACCCCCAAACTTCTCCCCAAGGAGCTACAGATAGGGGCTACCCACCGATTTGGGCACTGCCCCCGAGTGTGGAGGTCAGTTCTACGGCACGGTGGTCATAAATGTACTTCATAATGGTTTCTTGGATTGCAGTGTATAAGGAGACGTTAATACCACTTAACTGTAACGTTCTCCAAAGGTTCTTCAAAGATTCCCATGTTACAAAGGCGTATGCGAAACATGAAATGCGTTCTACATGCTGAAAACTAACTAGTTCCTGACTAACCGTCGGAAAAACCGAGCAAACCTTCAAGGAACGTTGACGTAAGAAGTAAGAAATGTATTTCTGTTCAGTTCATAAGTACGTCTATTATGCTGGACAGGCCACGCCCACAGGCACTACTGCCTAACAACAAACTTAACAGGAGATGCTAGTGCGTGTTTAAGAATTTCACCCGATTAGCAGTTCCTTTTTATATAAAGCTTCTGTACAAAAAAAAAACAGCATGCAGAGACGATCCTCATTAGGCGGCACACACCAGTTGCCCCTCATACACAGGCAAGCACGCCCAAGCACACACACATACACACACACATACACATACGCACGCACATGCTCAAGCCAGCTTTAACAAACACCATTATCCACTAATCCGCCAAAGCAGGAGTCGTCATTATGCTAGCTGAACGCAGCGCGTGTAGCATTTTCAAATGCACGGACGTGCTCATTAGGGCCACATTAGTGATCTGTCTGCAAGACGAACACTCCAATCCATCACACACACACACACACACACACACATGCCCCTTCTGAAGGTTCCATGAACACATGGTGGGTTTCTGGAAGGCTTATTAGCAATGCATAGCAAAGCAAACAATCATTTTCGATGTAAGGTTGCATGTAGTGTGTGTGTGTGTGTGTGTGTTTAAGTATAACATGTACACGGTGGGATTATCTTAATTTTATGCAAAAATGTTTAACAAAAGCTAAACTCATGGAGAGCTGTCCCAGTGGGTGTGGCTTAACATGCTCAAGTGTGCATTTGATTGGCAGGCGCAAGCGAAGGGAATATAATGTGTATTTAACATATGTCAATACATAAATAATTAACTGGAGAACCACTGAAATGGTCCAACCCATTAAATTGGACTGGATTTATGACTTCTGTCATAAATAAGTGTACACCAGTCACAGGCATGCAAACCTCACAAGCAGTGATCTCGGCGTTAAGTAAGTGAAGCTGAAACCTTTCTAAGGTATCAGGATGAATCAGGCTTGAGAGGGCAAGCGGAGCCGCAGCAGGAGAAGTGTGTCAGGACATCTCGACTGAGAGACAGAACAGATTATTAGCAATGCTCTTAACCACTGCAGGTGGTTCAAAGTGGTGTACACTGTGATTAGAGTGCAGGCAGCGACTTCAGCAGGTTTGGCAGTGACTAAAATGGAAATGCAGAATGGAAAACAGGCAGGAGATGTAAAGCCTCCCAGGAATCCACCATCAACAAACTTGAGCGAGTGCAATCTCTGCCTATTAACCCCCCAGGTCTGCACCACTGCCTAAGAGAAAAGACTAAACAAATACGTTCTTCGCTTAGAGTTAAAGACTGAGAGTGTGTCTGAGTACTGATTATGAACATGGTGGGATTTGTAGAAAAAAGGTTCCACCTTGCTGCTGCAGTAATGCTTATTCTAGGTACTAATAAAGAACCTGCACCTGTTGATCAAAGCAGGCATTATGAATCATGACAATATGCGGGTAGAAATGTTTCAGTGCAGTTATTTCTAAGCCACCAATGTCTGTCATGATGGCCAAACAGTATTTTCACCTCTAGTCTGTGCAAGCTGTCCTAAAGAATGAGTTTAGGTGCAGCATTTAGCATGGTTAGCTGTACTTACAATTCTTTTTTGTTGTTCTTTTTTTTTTTTTTTTTTTTAACAACATTTTATATGCTCAACAATTAGGAAGTCCTTGTCTGGCACCATATTCTATAAAGTGAATGTCAAATCAGACTAAACGCACACCCCCCAACCCCCCTAAGAAGGTAAGAAGTTGTATCTGAGTTAACATCACAACATGGAGTAGTATTTATGATATAACTGACCATGGCCAAATAAGAAATAGACATTAGTTCATGTAGAAACTTATTAGGTAAGCAAACATTAAATTGACTGTTTATTTTCAGATAGCATAGCCGTGTAGCTAGCTAGCTAGCTAACTAGCTACAACATTCTTACAGAACATTTTTGTTACTTTGGAAATAAGTATAAGCTTATAAAGCTTGTCGTCTTTCACACCAAATAGGTTTATTATATCAACATCTCTGACCATCGTGTCATATTATTGACCCGTCAGCAAAGTTTCTCAAACTTCTCCGATATAAAACCGCTAAACACTTGCCATACCGGCAAAGAAAAATATACTATGAATCATGGGAAGGATCTGAATTATGGGAAGGATCGTTTTGGTTTTTTTTTACAACGTTTTATATGCTAAATAATTAGTAAGTCCTTGTCTGGCACCATATTCTATAAAGTGAATGTCAAATCAGATTAAACGCACACCCCCCAACCCCCCTAAGAAGGTAAGAAGTTGTATCTGAGTTAACATCACAACATGAAGTAGTATTTACGAAATAACTGACCAGGGCCAAACAAGAAATGGACATTAGTTCATGTAGAAACTTATTAGGTAAGCAAACATTAAATTAACTGTTTATTGTCAGATAGCATAGCAGGCTAGTTAGCTAGCTGCGACATTCTTACAGAACATCTTTGTTACTTCGGAAATAAGTATAAGCTTATGAAGCTTGTCGTCTTTCACACCAAATAGGTTTATTATATTAACATAAGTGATCCCTGACCATCGCGTCATATTATTGACCCGTCAGCAAAGTTTAGAAAACTTCTCCGATATAAAACCGCTAAACACTTGCCAGACTGACTAAGAAAAATATACTATGAACCATGGGAAGGACCTAAAGACCATTTTAATTTAGGTTTTGTTTAATATTTTATCCTACCGCCTTGTCATATTGCTTTAATCGTATAAAAAGCCTACCGGTGGAGCTGTAATGTTCATGATTAAAGGTCAAGCTTCAATAAGTGACCCAGTCCCACAAACTGTCGGCTTGTATGAATGCAGATTTATCTGATTTTTCCAGACAGCGAGGAGCGGGAGGTCAATGGCTAGCGATTGAGGTTAAGAGGGACCTGGATCGATTTTGTACGCTCGGTTTGTTGCACATGCTGTCAGCACTATATTACCTTGATTCCGAGTTTGTCTACTTTTTTTAGCTTTCCACTATTTGTCGACTTTGTTTCCTCTTGCTCTGCTGTTTCTCTTACTTAAGCTCTTTGTTTTCCCCCTGAGTCCTTCCTTTTTATGTCTCGCTTCCTAAAACTGCTGGTCAGGATGAAGAGCTCTGCGGTATGAAAACATGTATACACTGAAGTGCCAGAAAAACTGCTACACTAGTATACTAATGCCTGGGTAGGTTCCCTACAGGAGCATAAAGCTGCAGAATTCTGTCAGGACATGGACTCCATGAATTGCGGGAATATTCCATAGGCACCGAACAGCATACTTCCTGGAAAACGGTCCACAATTCTGAGATTCCGCACCAGTTTTTCTAGGCACTTCTGTGTATATATAATGTATCTCAAAATCAGAAACATTATCTGCAGATGATATCAGACTTTAGGACTATGGTATAATTTTTGAAGACTCTAGCAAAGATTTACATTTATGGCATTTGGCAGACGCCCTTATCCAGAGCGACTTACAAGAGTGCTTAGTTAAATTCTTGGAGT
>JAOVVF010000048.1:6459110-6473238 GCA_028565595.1 Duopalatinus emarginatus
AAGGGTCCTTGGGCAAGACTCCTAACACTACGTTGGCCTCCTGTAATACCAGTAACCTTGTAAGTCGCTCTGGATAATAGCGTCTGCCAAATGCTGTAAATGTAATGTAAAATGAGTAGGAGTGGGGGCGTGGCTCCGGTTCGGTATGGTCCTCTGTGCCTGTTAGCTAGAGAGGTCGCAAGCTGTCTAAATCTCTTTCCCAACAGATTTAGAGAGCTAATTTCCCAACCAAACATGTCTGGAAACACTGTAGTTTAGACTGCGGTTGTTGAGAACTACAGTAGGTAGCGCCGCTACATGTAGTCAAGCTATTAGTTTAACTACATTTTCCTGTAGCTTGGCAGTAGCGTTGCAGATTTCTGAAGCAAATTTTCTATTAGTTATGTTTTTTTTTTCTTTTTTTCCCACTATTCACGACAATAGTATTAATACATTAGTAACTATGAAATGCAAATGTTAAAAATTTTATGATCAACAACAATAATAATAATAATAATAAAAATAATAAGCAATTCTCTTCTATTTAAATGTCTTTTAGCAATTCCAATACCTATAGGTGCTATTCAAAAGCAGGTGAATCAGGTGAACCAGGTCAGTCTGTGTCTGTAGTACACTGGAAACTTTACACTAATTCATTCATACTACAATATGTAATATGTAAAACAGTGTAGAACAAGAAATCCTGGTCGACCTGATTCACCTGCTCTCCTCTTTTTGTACCAGGGTTCCAGTGTGGAGACAAAACTCGCTGGATGCATTTTAAACATATCAATGTTTTATTACCGTCAACTGAAGTTAAAGCAGTTCGAAGCCCCAAGTTAGTCAGTAAACGATCAGTGAAGTGGATTATCTGTATGATGTGAAGTGTGGTTATGATGTAAAGAGAAACGCCTGGTGTAAAACATAAATCATTGTTTTCCAATGTTTTTATTTTAAAGAAAGCCGCAGTCATTTTTTTTTTTTAACTTTTTGCCTTGAATTGAAATAAAATGAAAACAAATCAATTCTCGTTTTTCCTTTTTTTAATATTCTAATTGGAAATCCTTAGGCTTTTGCTCCGTGTGTGTTTTGGTCATTGGATTTTCATTTCAGAAACAGAAATTTAAAAATAAAAAACAAACGGTTATTTGATTTTCGTTTTAAAATCTAAATACAAGAAACAGAGAAATAAGTCGTTTTTTTTCATCTTTCTATGAAATCACAATGAAACGAAAACAGGAAAAGGCTCCATCTTTTCATTTTTCTGAAACCGGAAGTTTACACTCACAAGGTCGTTGTCAAGGCAACTGGAGGTGTGTAAAATAACATTTGGGTTAATAATGGTTCTAAATATTTGTATCAATGCAGGTTAAAATTATTATGTATTATATTATGTTCTATAATCTTAAAAAACAGTTCTACAAGGGTTCTTTAGTAAAGCAATTTAGGTTTAGTAAACCTGTGCATGATTAAAGGGTTCTTTACATCTTGGAGAGGGTCTTCAGACTGATGGAGAACGTGCTGTAGAGGGTGCTTATAACAGTAGAAGAACCCATTTTGATGCCATATAAAACCTTTTTCAGAAAGGTTCTGTATAAAACCAGAATAGAAACTACTGTACTGTACCATATGAAACAGGATGAGAATGACACACTGGCCCTTGCCTTTTATAATGTTGATTGGATGTGGCCCTTGAGGAACTTGGGGACCCCTGGTGTAGCAGATGTTTCTTAGTACCATATCATACACAGCTAAGCCATAATATTAAAACACAAAAGTCTATTTCAGATAAAGTAAATAACAGCGATTATCCCATGACAGTGATGCCTGGTAAGCAATGGGATGCAATATGCACCAAGTCAACAGTCAGTCCTTGTCCAAAAATGGGCAAGTTGTCTAGATGACTGAATTTTGATGTCTTGATGACTGGATCTACAAAACAGCAGGTCTTGTGGAAGTGGTACCAGATAAGACAGGACAACTGGTGAACCAGTGACATGAGTCACAGTCATGGGTGCTCAAGGCTCATTGCCCTGCATGTGGGGGGTTTTGTCAGGTCTTGTGGAGTCCATGTCTCAACAGGTCAAAGCTGGTTTGGCAGGCATGTACAGTGTGTCATGTTGAGAGCAAAAAAAACGAGTGTAAGGATCTGAAGGGCAGGATGTCCAGACGACTGGCCAGAGCAGGTCTTGTGGAGGTCTTCTTAATATGCACTGGTTAGTATTTACTCAGAGTGGTCCAAGGAAGGACAAGACAACTAGTGAACTAGCGACAGGGCCATGAGTGCCAAAGGTTCCTGGATGTGTGTTGGGACTGAAGACTGTCTGGTTCAGTCTCACAGATGATCCATGGATGGTTCTGTTGTACACACACACCACAGCACACCTTCAGAGATCTTGTGGAGTCCATGCCTTGAGAGGTCAGAGCGGTTTTGCCAGCCGTTTAGGCAGGTATGCTTGATGTGTGGTGTTGAAAGTAGGAAAAATGGGCAGGTCTCAGGACCTGAGGTACATTTACAAGCACCATATGTTGATGTTTAGATTCTGACAGGGTCAGAACTTTTCCAAAACAGCAGGTCTTATTGGGGGTGTCCCAGTATGTGGTGGTTAGTTAGTGGTCCAAGGAATGAAAAGACAACCAGGTGAACCAGGGATAGGATCATGGATACCAAAGGTTCATTGATATATGCATGGGTTGTGGTTCTAGGATCTGGGACTGGGATCTGGTTCGATTCTACAGAAGGTTCTGTTGCTAACATGAAGATACCACAGAATACCTTGTGGAGTTCATGCGTCAAAGGCTCAGAGCTGGTTTGGTGGAGGTTATGGCTGATCAGTGTATACAGAAGGTATTACTAATACCTACTAGATATTCTGTCCCTCTCCTACCCTGTCTTTGAAGAGATCAAGCCTCTGTATTATAGGAAAATGACTGAACATTAAACTATTCAGCCTCGCTGAGCCGCTTGCTGCATATTTTCAAGTCCAAATACACTTCTGATTAGTTTCAATACACACTTCATTTTTCTTCTCCATTATCTTCTTACCGCATACATGATGCACACAGCCAATCATTCCTTATCCTAAAGTAATTAGAAGCACCCAGCGTGGAGCTGGGTAATTAATACGCCAATTATGACCTCCATGACCCATTTGCTTTAGGAGTATTTGGAAGAATAACTGCCTGCTGAATCCAAAATAAGCATTCCCACTCTTCACGGTGCAAATTATAGAGCTTGCAAACCGTCCGAAATTGTGCGGCTGTGAGAAGGGAGACCAATCAAAGCCGAGTGGTTCTGAGAGTCGGAATTAATCACAGGCCTCCACAAGTGTCATAGAGATGGATCTTTTCGAGTTTTTGTTGTGAATTGTGCATATCTATCTTTTAAAAAGTTCAGAAGAAATTGGTGATTCGTGGCTGGGGATAGCAAACTGGAAGTTTCGGGAAGTGTAAAGCAGTGATGTTAGGAGCTTAATCTTTAAATGTTGGTAATAAATAAAAAAAAGTGCAATATTAATAATTTTACCACAGTTAGTTCCGACCCTGCAATCTGATTGGACGAGAGACGTTCCATGAGTGCCGTTATTACACGAAAACGGCACTGGGACTAAAGTTCTCCAAATATCACTCTGCCGCATACACACGTAACCGTAGCAACGCCGCCAGCGTTTACAAGCCAAACACCGCAGCCATAAACAAACTGACAACATCTGATAAAATGAATTATAGTATTGATAAATCCTATTTTATGAATGCGTGTATTTGTGTTTATTATCTGTATAATAATTATTAGGTAGTTAATGATGCTCCTCGACTGTTATAGCCTGATGTTTCAGCAGCGGGACGTTTAGATATAACTATACCGCTAACGTTGCGCACGCTAACATCGACCCTCTCTCTCGCTCTTTCTCTCAGCCTATCGCCCTGAGGAAATGTAAAAAGAAATGTAAAAAACATAAGCTCCCGTCTTAAAGGGTCGTTTAAACTTTGTTCTTGCAAAAAGAGATCAGATCAGGTCTGAACACAGTGTTTAAATGTCACTAACAGCGTTGTAATTATGTGTGTACAAAACTGTATTTAACACACAGCGTTTTTTTGTTCTGTGACAGATATTTTTCTCAGTGTAAAAGTTAACGTACCGGTTAGCTTTCTTTCCTCAGAGTTAAAAAAAAAAACATTAACTGAGGTGAGTAGACCCCAGTTATTTATGGTTAGCTTAGATTGGCGTTGCTGATGTTTTGGTTCGAGGTGGCCAATAATAGAAGGACTTGCGCTAGATAGCGCTAAATGTTTTAGCAGCGGTCCGTCGGATATAATGGAACTATTTTACCTCACAGAATGTTGCTAAACAAACAGATTGTATTTTTCCGCCCTTTTTCTCCTAAAATCTATCAAAAAATGCTGATAATGGAACTGTGGTATAATCGCGATAATACACTCAAGGTTTGCGCGACATTGTGAGATACTGGTGGCACTGGTGTATAATCTACAGTACTCAGCCTGCAGCCTTGTGCCTCATGATATAGCACGAACCTCAAGTGTATTATTGCTTAAAAAAATTAATTAATTTATTAAGGAAATCTTATTAAGGGATCTGGTGGTCTAGGATTTCAAGAAAGCATACACTTTACCACAGCAACAGTTGCATAAGTGACAGCTGGAAAAACCAAAAAAAAATATTCTGGCAAAAAAAAAAGGTGGCACAGTTTTTTAATACAAATATAATTTAATACAAACTGCAGGATGCTGAAGCTCTGTGAAAATCATTAAAACAAATCAGCAGATTAACAGTGCATCATAAATTGCAGCTCTAATGTGTTCAGATAGATGATACAGGGTGAATCATTACATTACAGGCTGGCTCAGAAACATGCAGATATATTAGGAAAACCACTAATAAGACAAAATTAGGAATGGTGTATATTTATTCATTTATACTGTATCTAAAAACATACATTATCGCTAGCCTTTTGTGTGATTATGTTGATGTATCTGGTCCGTGCTCTTTGACCTGAAGTTTCTCCACCCAAGTTTTAAATTTGGAGGCTGTCTAAATCCTGTGTTCTATGTAATTACGTTGATCGCCAATAACAGTCATGTGACCTCGCTCCACTATTAACCCGACTCTGCTTGGGGTGATAAACAAAAAAACTGCACTTAAAGGCTCAGCATTACCTAATATAATAGATATATAGAGAATATATAATATATAGAGAAATGTGAGTACCTAAGTTGTGATAGTCAGAAAGCGTTTTATTTTTTTTCAAATTCAAGAAATACGTTTTTAAAGACTGTTGTTTAGCCCCGCCCACACTGGTTGGAAACTTTCATAGCATCATGCATGTGACATAAGTGGTGGACAACAACACTAGTAAATATGTTTAAGTTAATGCAAAAATGACTAAAAGATGTGTTGTTTTTGGCTGTAGTAATTCTATATACAGTGGAACTCCCCCATGCACAAATGAGCCAAAAGATCCAAATAGTTGACTAAATTTTTTACTTTAAATGGGCAGATTGGAAAGGACCACCCCCTCACTCAGTCATCTGTACTGCTTTTTTCACACCTGAACATTTCCACAACTATGCGATGTTGAAAGCCAGGCTTACATGATGACTGGATCTTTCATAATAATAATTAAAACGTTAATTCGATTTTTTTTTACTTTTTTTTATTTAAAGAATAACAAAGTGAATAACCAGTTGGAATTCGCAATTCTGACGACTGGGTCAGGTTGTTCATTACTATGATTCGTCTTCCTCTGGCACAAATCTAAACGGTTTAATTGCCTGGTTTTGATGTCCACTCCGAATCCGAAGAACCAACACTGAAAACTTTGCAGTCGAAGTCAGGCAATACGGTTGTTTTATCGTGTCGCTGTTCACTGTTGTCCTCCAGTGACGTCATTCGCAGCTGAGGAATTTCCGTAGCAAGCTCAGGGTCGGGGGGTGGTGGTCCATTAGGTGGTGCTTAGCCTTTGATGCATCAGATTCGAGGTTGCTGATTGGCTAAATTTATGCGATGTGCGTGTTTTGTCTCAGGACTGCTGCTATCGCTGGGTGATGTTTCTATCGCCCTGATATAGAGATAGCACAGCCAATTACTAACTGTTAACTGTTGCGGAGACAAAATACACACACATCTGAGAAGAAAATTTTTCGCAATATGTTTACATTAGTAACATTCTTATACTTTAGATAAGTACGAAATGATTATATAGAAATGGTATAAAGTAAAAGATGAGGGAGGGCAGCACTCTAGCGCCCTCTATTGACCAGTTGCTGCTGAGTTGCACAGATTTTTTAAAACCGAAATCCTGTGAAGAGTTCACCATCCGAATCGCTGTGCAAGCTGTTACTATAAAAACATCTTGTATTAGAAAAAGTCAGAATCCTAGTTATAACATTGTAACTTCATTATAACCTGCTGGTCTTAGCATATAGAAGGGTGTAATGGTGCCATTAAATAATAATCAAGTCTACATTTTCTGCTAGCGTTGGCTTGAAAATGTAATTTCCCGATTACTGTGTGGAGGCAGAGGAAATGTTCGTATAATTACATGTGATCTAGTACATTTCAGCCCCCTCTGATTACACAGGAGCAGGATTATCATGCAACGTTTTTCCTACAAATTGCAACCCATTCATGACAGATCACGGTGTGTTTTGACGTCTCGAACGAGCGTGAAGTAAGTGATTGTGGACGTTCTGGATTCTGACACTTATCGCTTTTCTTTGCTGGTCAACATGGACTTTTTTTTTTTTTTTTTTTTTTACCCAGTCCAACTTTATTTCACAAAAATAATGCATCTGAGTGTGACCTTTTGCATGCAGCTCTGGGCCCGGGTGAGATTTCTGTATAATGTTTGTTAAATCTGACGTACTGAAAAGAGTGCACGCGAAAGGTCGCCGAGTAACGTCGCGGTGGCGACAGTGGGATGGACACACTCGATAGCTTTTCTGGTTACCGCTTTCTAAAGCTGTGCAACATGCAGTTAGCCTGTCTTTTTCTCACTTGCTCACGCCCTCCCTCCCTCCCTCGATCTCACACTCTCAGACTGCGAAGTTCTTTCATGAAGCCGCACAGTGGGTTATTAAATATTTATAGTCTCCATATCTATCCCCAAAGCACAATGTGCTGGTATTTAGCATGGAAACATGAAGAACTGTGTGATAGAAGGAGTGTGCCCAAAGGTGAAGTAAAGGTAAAGACCAAATTGACTTGACCTTTGCCAGTGATCCCAGGACAGATGCTAACCTTTTGGCCCTGGCGCTACTGCTAGAACAGGGAAATCAAAAAATTGTACGGAGGGCAGAAAGCGCAATCAGAGCTGGAAAAAGATATCAAAGTGGTAATTTGGCAGACTAGATTGACGATGCCACCACCGGTTTCGCCTGGTTTAAGCACTCTCTCCGGATTGCATCATTAGTACCCACTGTACTTGCTGTGGCGAGGAGAACATCGCTCTCATCAAACCGCTGGCTCTCACTTCCTGCTTCACTAACGCTACCGGAATTGTCTGCTTCCTTTGAAGGCAGTACCCCTGCAGAATCCCCTTGATGTTTTAATGATAGAAATAATCTAGCATTCTGTTTTCTCCCCGGGCCGAGCAGGACGGAAAACACTGCGGAAAAAAAAGGAGGCTCTTCTTTTCATCTTTTTTTATGCTCTGCCAACGCGAAGCTCATGCATTTAAATGGCGCAATCCTGTAGCGCTTCCAGGTACGGACAGGCCGTACATTGGAGAAGAGCCCGTCAGTCCAAGGGCAAAAAGTATTGCAATGTCGTGACAGCCTTGAAGTACTGGGAGAACATTGGCTTTGAAGAATGAGCTAGTGTCTGACAGCGAGCATGCATGTCTGGACACCTGTTCATAGATGCTGGGATTTTTCTTTTTAAAAGAAAAAACGAAAACTCGGATACTGGATTGCAGTAAAGTGAACTAGGAATGCATAGAGATAATTGCCTTTCATAGTGATAGCCTTACTATGTCAGATTAGATGATGAAGATCCTCTGACGATGGACCTGTGATGAAAGGAAATGACTAAATTAACACCATCTAAAATTCACCAGCTCTAGTAGGACGTTCCTGACATTCAGTTAGTTGAATCTTACAAAAAAAAGCCATGGTTTACAAACAGCCTACAAAGCATCTTGTTGATTTTGAAATGGATCAATCTGAGAAGAAGAAGGGTACAAAAAGATTTCCAAGACATCAGATATACAGTACCATGGACGACAGCGAAGATCATTAACAAGTGGGTATAATATAGCAAAACCAGTGATACTGCCAAAAACTTGACATGACAAGAAGAAAACTTGTCCAGGAGGCTGCCAAGAGGCGAACTTCAAGGAGAACTACTGGTCTTGTACTACATATGACAAGAATCTCCCGTAGTCTTCCCGTGTTCTACATTTTGGATGCAAGAACCTACATCAAGTCTGCCAGTAGCATGTGGTATAATGTGTTATGGCTTGATAAGACCATAACTTGTAGGTCATAATTCCAAAAGACATGTTTGGCACAAAAATCCGAGCAATATCAGTCAATTCTGGCAGAAAATCTTGAGGCCTAAAGCATCCCGAAGCATACCTCCATATCAACAAAAGAATGGCTTTACCAGAAGATGATTGAAGAATGGCCCAGCCAGAGCCCAGTATAGTATATTAGTTTAAGGGTGTATATTTATGCAGCAATGTTATTGAAAGTTTTTTTTTTCCCCAGTATCTTTTTCCCTTCTGAATTGGTCCAAAATGGACTTTTAATATCCAGTAAAACTGTAATTGAAATTGTACCAGAATTTGTCCTAATTCAACCAGAAGGGAAATATTATGTATAAGACAGAACATGTTCCTTAATTAACAGTCAGCCTTACTTTTCGTCCTGAACTTTTCATGGCGCTCTCGTCCAACACACAGATCCACAGGATTCCCATGAGGTTATATGCCATCAATTTGGCTGAAATAAAGAGACTTGGAGAAGGTCCTTATGCTTGTCTCAACTTCCCCTACCTTGTACTATTTTAACGTTTAAGGATGCTTGTTAGGCAAGACCTTGCAGCTTCGGTGTCCTGGCCTCCGGTGAAATGAGCTACCAGCTTCAGCCTAACTACCTCAGACACAGTCTGGTGGTTTTTAATGAACAGGACTTGAGGTGGGGGTGAGGGGGTGGTTGAGTATTCATGTGCAGGACATTTATCCAGAACCGTACAGAGCACTATCCAAATCGCAGTGCTAACGTTATAAGTACTAAGGCCATGTGCACGTTCAAATCAAGGCAAGGTTCACAATATACACCAAATATACATTAAAAAAAACTGGTACACCAGTCTAATACTTAGAAGGTCTCTGACAGGGCATGTAATTTACACCGTATGTCCTGCAGAACGATCCACAATTCTGTTGTATTCCAAGGTGTCGGAATTCTGATGAATCCCAGATGTGTTCAAAAACGTTGAGATCTGATGTCTAGATGTGTGTGGCATCAGGTTGTCCCATTGGAAGAGAACAACAAATACAGGACGTCAAACACCTGTCAGAGTTCACCTGTCAGAAACATCTGTCGATGTTCCAGGGGTCCCATGGAATACCAGCTTAACAAATTCCTACACCATTACAGTGCCATCACCAGCCTTGTATCTACCAGTTTGGCAAGACTTCACAATTTTGCCCAGAACAGGAAGGCATCTAACAAGAATTTAGAGAAAGGAGCAAGGTGTAATGTCCAGAGCTAATCTAACATTGCATTGACTATTTTTTTTCCATTCCATCCTTCTTGTCTTCCTAGACAATTTTTTTTTGCAGATTTAGTTTATATTACAGATTTGGAAGAAGAATAGCCTTTCAGGTCATGAATGATGTTTGTGTCTCTGCACCTTGAGCTGTTTTTGACATTTTCTGGATAACAGCGTCTGCCAGAAGACTAAATGGAAATGGAAATGAAGGGGACAGCCCTTATCTAGGGCATGCAAATGCCGCCCCAAAATACTGCCTACTTATACAGCTGCGTCCTAAATGAAATAAAGTGGCCGTCACAATATTTTGAGCTGTCTAAAGAAACAGTATAATGCGTTGCCAGTCTGTGTTGGGTTGCTGGTTATTGCCTCTGGAAAAGGCAGTGTTTTTATAAAAGTTTGAACATACGAGATGTTTTTTTCTCATTTTATTACCGTTTGGAGATGGTCAATCATGCTGTACCAGTAAATACTGAAGTGGCAAAAAAAAATCTAATGCGTGGTAAGTCATGGAAACCATAAGCTTTCAGGAAATTTTCTGTAGGCAATGGTGACTTAGGTGCATATGGCAAAAGCACAAACTCAGATGAGTGTTCCTCTAACCATAATTTGGTGTCTCTAGACGTGTGTGGTGGCGCAACGTCCTGTTGAAAGAGGATAAACCCATCAGAATGAATGCAGGACATACACTGTGTTCACCAGTCAAAGACGTTTGTGGATGTACCAGGGGACCCATGGAATGCCAGCTAAACAACATACCATTATGAATCCATATTTAGAAATGTGGGCATTGGTGGAATTGTAAGCATGTGTTTGACTCCATATATAGGAATTGTGGGTGTGTCTATGAAAGCATATATGAAAGCATATACATACTGTATATGAGCAGGGCATTGGGTGTGTTTGTGGAAACATGAGTTTGTATATTGAGTCCATATTTGGGAACGTGGGTGTGCCCTCGATACCATATATAGAAATGAAATGTGGGTGTGTCTTTTAAGGCTGTATACTGAGTCCATGTTTGAAAATGTGGGTGTGTCTTTGATTTCATATATAGAAATGTGGGTGTGTCATCAAAGGCATTTGTGGACATGTTGCCATGCCAATGAGTTTTATATATATATATGTAAACATGAGCAGGGCCTTGTGTATGTTTGTAAAAACAAATGAGTCTGTATATTGAGTCCATATTTAAAAATGTGGGTGTGCCATTGATTCCATATATGGAAATGTGGGTGTGCAGTTAAAAGCATGTCTGGAAGAGTGGCCATGTCAGTGAGTCCGTATATGGAAACATGAGCAGGGCATTTGTAAAAACGTGAGTCTATTTATTGTGAGTCCATATACAGAAATGTAGGTGTGCCATTGATTCCATATAAGGAAAAATGTGGGCATGTCATTAGAGGCATTTGTAAAGATGTGGGTATGAGTGTATAGATGGAAGCATGACCAGGCCGTTGTGTAGGTTTGTGGAAATTTGAGTTTGTATTTTGAGTCCTTGTATGGAAATGTGTCTGTGCCATTGATTCCATATAAGGAAATCATTAAAGGCATTTGTGGAAATGTGGGCTTGAATGCAGCGATCCATTGCCCCACTGGCATGCCCATTTTGCACTCGGTGTGTATAAACATTACCGGAGCTGATCTCTGTGCAGCCAGGCCTCAGTGGTAAACATCCACCACTGATTTGGCTCCACCACTGAGATGTACATGCAGTATTCATTACCCATCATGCCCTCTTGCTCACTAAAGCGAAGAGATAATGTCCCTGATGGCTGCAAAGCGAGCCGAGCATTAGTCCCTTTTGATGTTTAGCCCTCGTCACGGATAAATATTTATGCCGGTGCTTCCCACCCAAAATGACCTTGCGAACATGGACACATCATTCCCGTTCATTATGATCGCAGTGTAGTGAAGCAGATCATCAGTGTAATGTGATATTTCTGACACCTCGACTGTTGTAAACAGGCTCGAGATGATTGCTGAATAGTAAGAGAGGTGAGAGGTGATTCTTTACGCAGGGAAAACGGATTGCGGCGTATTCCCAGTCTCCTGCCCCCGAGGCTACGCTTACAAATGATGATATATTAAGTAACTAGACAGACTAGTCAGTCAAATTGTCGGGAACTAAAAGAAATAAGTCTTCCGGGTTTGTTCCCAGGATAAATCAGCACAGATATCCCTAAGGTTTGCCACAGACCAATCCAACTCCAGTGGCGTGTTGATGAGGTCATTCTGGTTATTCCCAGGATCAATCTGACTGGTGGAGTGGTGATGCATAGACGTCTTCTTTCTATCCTAATCAGGTTATACAGGTTTATTTCCAAAGGTTTACAACAGACCAGTCCAACTCTGGTGGAGAGGTGATGCAGAGACGTCTCTGTTCAATCCTAATCAGGTTATTCAGGTACATTCTTGAGATTTTACCACAGACCACTTAAATTCTGGTGGAGTCATGATGCAGAGATGTCTTCTTCCTGTTCTAAAAAGGTTTGTCACAGACCAATCTAACTCCAGTGGCGTCTTGGATTGTCATTCTGGTTATTCCCAGGATCAATCTGACTGGTGGAGTGGTGATGCAGAGACGTCTTCTTCTTATCTTACTCAGGTTATCCAGGTTTATTTCCAAAGGTTTACCACAGACCAATCCAGCTCTGTTATAGTGGTAATGCGGAGACGCCCTGGTTTATCCCCAAGATTTGCCGCAGACCAATCCGACTCAAGTGGAGCGTTCATGTTGGGACGTCTTTTTCCTATCCTAATCAATCCAACTCTAGTGAAGTGGTGATGCAGGGACACGTCTTACTGTCATAAGAAAGTAATTCAGGTTTAATCCAAGGATTTTACCACAGACCAGTAAAATTCTGGTGGAGTCCTGATGCTGATTCTGTGGATGACAGTCAAATGACATTTCACTGTAGGTTGTACCGTGTACGACTATTCATGTGACAAATAAAACTTTGAATCTTCGAATCTTGAATCTTGAGATGTCTCCATATCCTAACTAAGTCATCCTGGCTTATTCCCAAGATTTACAACAGACCTACCAAGTATTAGACTGGTGTACCAGTTTTTCTGATAATTAATCATAAATAGCTATTCAAAAACTATCAGAAATGTTTTTTAATAATATTTGTAGGACAACGTGGTCATTTCCTGCGTCATTGTACATGGTGCGAAGGTTGCACATATTTGTGTGTTCTGGTTCCCACGAGGCCTTATTGAACCCAGCACACACCCCCATCCTCCCCTACCATTTGATCAGACCCATCCAATCAAGGGCATGGAGAGGAGACTAATTAAAACCAGAACTCAGATAGACGATAGCCATAATCGATGTCTGAGTGCTCATGCGATGGGAGAAGAGAAAAGGGGGGGGGCAGAAAAGGAGATTAGGCCACTAATTCCTATGCACACTTTTGTTGGTTTGTACCGATTGGCCTTTTTGTGATTTGTCTCTGTCAAAGGCGGCATTAAACAAATGAAACCGTGAGCTAATCGCTGTGAAAATTGCTTGTTTGATTTACTCAGTATGTTTTCGGCTCGGGTTTGGATTGGTTTGGATGGTCCACACACAGAGAGTTTATAGAGAGTTAAGGACTCATGGTGCAGATTCAAATTCCCACCAGCCATGGTGGCCTGGCAAGATGGCCGTGTCCTCACCAGATTCTTCAGTTTCCACCGGTTCTTATACTTGTGTTTATCCTACCCATTTACCCAAGCCTTGTCTAGCCTGTTTCTACATCACCTGACCCACCTGTGACCTTATCACCTGTTAATAAAAATTTGCCATTATGAATAGGGGTACTGAAAAAATCGATTCTGTATCAATTCAAAATGGCCCAAAACGCATTTGAAAATGTGTTTAAGATTAATATTTTGCCGCTTCTACTCCTGAGCGTACTGCATATAACATTACATGACTACTCAGCCACCGTAGAAGAGGGCCATCTAGGCCACGGTACAGCAAGCTAGTTAGCAGCTTCCTTGCTAGCGAACTCCATTCCGACAAAATTATACATAGACATAGACTTCAGTCTATGTTGACTTTTGTATTCATTTATTTTGTGTTATTTGTTCATGTTAGATTTTTTTATTAAAAAAAAAGCCAGACAGCTAAGTTAACCTAATACCGGTCATTTAAGTTACAGAATTTTATCACATTCCTATTTTTTGCTATAAATATAAAATTATACAAAAAGATTTGATACAATAAGGAACCTAAAAGTATTGTTTTAAATTAGGGCTGTCAAACGATTAAAAATTTTAATCACAATTAATCTCAGAATTTCATAAAGATAATCGCGATTAATCGCATTTTTTTAATCTATGTAATTGAATAATGCTTTAAAGTGAAATGTTACAATTAAAATGGTGAACACATGTTATGCTAAAAGTACTTGTTATAAACTG